>SJYT01046116.1:5405-99827 GCA_006410635.1 Cephalophus harveyi | reverse complement strand
CCCATCTGTGGTGTTTTGTTCTGACAGCCCAAGTGAACTCATACACCTTGTTTCCTCTTTGGGGACATTGCTTTGAAAGTAGGGAAATTTCAGTCATGTTAATTGTGCTCTACTGTTTCTGTTGTAAAAGAGAAGGAGAAATCTAGGTCTGTGTCCCTTTCTCTTCCCAACCTGACCCGTGCATCCCCCAACTAAGGGTCATCTGTTCAACCAAAGCTGCTAAGACAAAGTTTTTCCTCCTGGCTTTTGTTAGGAGTCAAAACACATACACCAGCATATGTAAAATTGACAGCCAATGGGAATTTGCTGTATGACTTGGGGAACTCAAACCACAGCTCGATAACAACCTAGAAAGTTTCAAGAGGGAGGGGCATACATATACTTATGGCTGATTCATGTTGATGTATGGCAGAAACCAACTCAATATTGTAAAGTAATTATCCTTCAATTAAAAATAGATAATTTTTCTTAAAAAAACATTCATTGAGGAGACTGTGCAGTGCATCTTGTCGAGGAGGAGAACTGGGAGGGCCTTAAATGGCAGGGGTAGATTCTATGAGGGCCACCAAGGGGACTCCAAGTCCCATCCCCTTGTAGCACCACAAAGAGTGGCCACTGGGCAGCTGGCATGGCTTACCAGGCCTAAATTCTTATTCACCAGAGCACTGGCACCTCCAGGCAGAGGTCAAGGACATCTCAGTCACTGTCAGTGTGGATCCAAGATTATATGCAGGACCACTAAGAAGGGACCTAGAACTAACCCTGCTTCTGGGGGACGTGGGGAGCAGCCGACACCAACACATGCTGAGATAGTGTCTCTCATCCACCCAGAGGGTTGGAGGCTTGAAGTTAGACCGAGGTGAACTTAAAGCTGAAAAGAGAGCAATGTGATATTTTTGCACATCCAAACTTGTGCATTAAGATCCAAACCAGCTATGCTTTATTTTCAGAATTGGGATACAGAAAAGCAGGGTAGAAGCCAATTCAAGGCAAACCAAAAACACTTCTGTCAGCAGAAGAGACAGTGAGCCAGAGAGGAGGAGGAGTAAGCGACCCGGTGTTTTTCTCCTGGCTCTGTTTTGTCTCCTGACTAGACCTAATTATGCTTGTCATCTGCATCAGAAGGATGGGGCTAAGATTAACAAGTTAATGTGGGTAAAAGCTCTTGGAGCTCAGTAGATGAAAAGAGATCTAATTAGCGAGGCCAGCAGTGACCGCAGGCAGGCCCGTCCAGGGTGGGCTCTGCCCCCTGGACTCACCAGAAAGCTGGTTAGAGCTCCTGGGAGGAGTTTCTGCAAATTCTGCCTAACCCTGCAGCAAGCACTCATAGAAGAACCTTCCATGTTTTCCTTCAGCCCTAGAATTCTGTGACTTCTCATGGGTGCAGGAAAAAATGTGTGCACCTCTCTCAACTGACTGAGAAAAGGAAAAGACACAACCATCATCCTTTGTTTCTCAACATGGACTGATGTGTCTGAACAGGGGTTAATGATACACAGAGGTCAAGTGAGTTCCATGAGGGACACAAGGTCAATCCTGACTGCCACTTACTAGGTAGGAGAATTTAGGCCACACATTCAATACCCTCGAGGCTCTGGTTCATCCTTGGCCCAAATGGGCATAATACTTCCTTCCTCAGAGTTGCAAAGCTTAGATTTGTTCACACTGGACGCGAATAAGTGCATTTTAAAATGAATGTTAATCAGGACTTCCCTTGTGGTCCAGTGGTTAAGAATCTGCCTGCCAATGCAGGAGACATGGGTTCAATCCCTGCTCCAGGAAGATCCCACATGCCTCAGGGCAACTAAGCCCTATGACACAGCTACTAACCCTGTGCTCTGCAGCAAGAGAAGCCACCACAGTGAGAAGCCCAGGCACCACAACTAGAGAAAGCCCGCACACAGCACTGATGACCTGGCACAGCCCACAATTAAATGATAAATAAGCAAAAAGTAAAATAATAATAAAAGAAAATGAATGTTAATCAGTCATAGTGGTGCCTGGAATATAATAGCTGCTTGAAATATTGACTGGATTGAACTCTCTCATTCAACAAAAATTTGTTGTATTATCTATTATGGGCCAGGGGGATTGGGCATTGTATATCTTGAGTATACTATGATGAACCACAGACACACCTCTGCCCTCACAGAGCTGACGTGTATGTCAGACAATAACCTCCATAAACTCTCACATTTTACCCCAGTGTCTTCCTTCTTCTCTTAAAAGACTTGAGAACATTTTTTAATTAAAAAAAAAGCCTAAAACCTGCTCACAAGTATATCTGCCTAAAAGAAAAAGACAATTGAATCTATTCTAAGAATTAAAGGGGATTTGTTTAGAATATCCCAAATCAGCCAAGAATTTTAAGGTGCAAATGCTGGAGTAAATTTTGTAACCTTTCCCCTTCAGTTACATGGCATGTTATCCAGAGTTTCACCTGTTATGTAAATGGGAGCCTGGCTGGCTTGGATATGGGGGAAGAGTTTGTCCTGTGACTGTAAATAGGACTGGTTCTCACTGACCCAGCTCCTTCTGGGCACTCACTTATCAGTCCTGCGGCAGAGCACATGTTTGTGTAAATATTTAGCTAATGGCTGTCTCCCCCACTGGGCAGTGACCTGCAGGAGGGCAGCGTCCCTGACTGTGGTTCCTGGCAGCCTGATGCTGCCTTCTACACGTGGGCTCAGGGCAAGCAGCCTTCCCTGAAGTTTTCCTGTAGGAACCTTACAAAGTGGAACTCTTACCAAGTACTTTTTGTACATGTAGAACATGTAGCATGGGAGGATTCCTGACTTGCCAGCAATTCTACAGCTAGGGAGGGGGGGGCGAGGGGCAGAGCCGCGACTCAGAGCATACAGCCATGCTCGCCCACCCACCATGCTGACAGATGTCAGGTGGCTATGTACAGGATGGGAGAGGTGGTACGAGGGTTTTTCTGCAGAGCTGGGTGCTCAGGTACAGCAGGGCCCACATGCTAGGCTAGGCCTGTGGGCGTCAGCTGCTGTGGCTCAGAACGGCCCCAAGAACACTGCGTGGTGCAGGCTCGTCTCTACCCATTAGCTGAACAACCTTAGGCAAGTTACCTCATATTTCGAAGTCTCGGTTTCCTGTTTGCAAAATGGCAATTTAAGAAAACAAAAATCAAAACCAAATGAGATATTACCTCACACTCTTTGGGATGGCTACTATTTTAAAAAAATGGTGTGGGGGGAGGAAAAAAGAACGACTATAGGCAAGGATGTGGAGAACGTGGAATTCCCGTGCGCTGGCAGTGGGAATGGGGCAGCGCTATGGAGGACAGTTTGGCATTTCCTTAAAAAATTAAAAGTAGAATGACCATATATGATCCAGTATTTCTACTTCTGAGTATAGACCCAAAAGAATTGAAAGCAGGCTCTCAAAAAGATAGCTGTAAACCTAGGTTCATAGCAGCATTATTCACAAGAGTCAAGAGGTCAAAACAACCCAAGCATCCATCAAGGATGGATGGATAAACAAACTGTGATCTATACACATAATGGAATATTATTCAGCCTCAAAAAGGAAAAAAATTCTGACACATACTCCTACATGGATGAAACCTGAAGACACTGAAAGTGAAAGTGAAGTCGCTCAGTCGTGTCCAGCTCTTTGCAACCCCATGGACTGCGGCCTGCCAGGCTCCTCTGTCCATGGGATTTTCCAGGCAACAATACTGGAGTGAGCTGCCATTTCCTTCTTCAGGGGATCTTCCCAACCCAGGGATCAAACCCAGGTCTCCTGCACTGTAGGCAGATGTTTTTTACCGTCTGAGCCACCAGGGAAGTCCCTAATGCCAAGTGAAATAAGCCGGTCACAAAAAACTAATACCATATAATCCCATTTATGTAAGGTACTTAAAGTAGTCAAGTTCATAGAGACAGAAAGTGGAGGTGTGGTTGCCAGGTGCAGGGGGGCAGAGAATGGGATGTTGTTCAGTGGATATAGAGATCAGTTTTGCAAGCTGAAAAAAGACATCTACAACAATGTGAGACTGCACACTTAAATGCTGGACTGCACACTTAAAAACAGCCAAAACGGTAAATTTCACGCTATGTGTATCTTACCCAAGTTTATTTTTAAAAAAAGAAAGAAATGAATCTATAGGAGGAGTAGAGGAGATTAAGTCTGGCACATCAACTGTATGGAATGAAGAGGTTAAGGCCCAAATAGCTGAGAATCTACCTCAGACTGCACTTAAGAGAGGGTTTCTATACCTTTACCTCTACAGAAGTGCCGAGCATTGCAAGACTTTCATCCAGTGTGGCAGGCCACACAGGGAGGTTTATTGTTGGTGGTTGTTTGGTTTTTTTGTTTTTAAGCAGAGAGAACTTTGGGTGCAATTGCCAACTACAAAGCAGACACCTCTCACCACCCACAGCCCACAGGCCCAGGGAGTGTTTGGAACTAGCCTCCAGGCAGGGTTGGGCAAGAACAGGGTCTGATGGGGTGAGGTCTCATTTTTAATGTCTCCGCCAGACACTGGTGCCAGGTTGCTACCAGCTGCTGGCATCTTTCAGTGCTGCCAATAAAAGTTTCAGCAATGCTCACCAAGCCAGAAATGCCAGGCCTGCACCCCGGTCAGCACCCAGCTCAGCCATCTGCACTGACTCTCTGTACTGTCTCTCTGCAGAGCAAGAACAATAGATTTCATTTATGGAGCCCTGGTGTTTGGCATATATGATCTCATTTAATCTTTACAACAACTCAATAGGGTGTTATTATATTCACTTTTTAGGTATGAAAACTGAAGTTCAGAGAAGAAAAGTGACTTGCTCAAATTAGTAGGTGGAAGAAACTAGACTTGAGCTGCCATCCATTATGCTACTTTGGGACAGTGTACATGAATGGATTGATGAGTGAGTTAATAAACGCAAGGAATGAAAACTGTAGGGTTGTTATTTCCAAATGTCTTTCACTGAGAATCTCCAAATACTTTTCAAGAATATGACAGTGATTTATTGAATATCTACTTTTCAGGCACCTCAGAGAGCTGGATTTATAAAGTCAGGTCATGGTTGACCTTGTCATCAGGGGGGAGCTTTTCAGTCAGCTGGAGAGACAAACATATGAAAACTAGTAATAGCTGACATTTACTGACATTGCTTGGCTAGCTTTCATAGGGGCCATTTTATTTAATCCAAAAGTAGCCTATGAAGGAGGTACTATTGTAACTCCATTTTTCAGATGAGGAGACTGAGACTTCGATGGATTATTCAACTTATCTTGGGTCCTATAACTTAAGACTACTCAAAGGATTGTCCTTGGCCCTAATTGCTTGTCAGTGGCCTGCTGCAAAGTAAGTACAGAAATAGAGTATTTAGTGTATTGTAGCAATCTGATACAGCAATTATGTCTGTTGAGTAAAATTATCTTTAAAAGTTGGTCTTATATTTCATATAGTCATTTATTTTTATCTCATTTTTTTCTTTTTTAAAATAAATTTATTTTAATTGGAGGTTAATTACTTTACAATATTGTATTGGTTTTGCCATACATCAACATGAATCCGCCACACATATACACGTGTTCCCCATCCTGAATCCCCCTCCCTCCTCCCTCCCCGTATCATCCCTCTGGGTCATCTCAGTGCACCAGCCCCAAGCATCCAGTATCATGTATATAACCTGGACTGGCTATTCATTTCATCTATCTTTTCTCATTTTAAATGAATTTTTATCGTTCTAGTTCATCTCCTTTTTACTGAATTCCTCTGTCTTTGAGGAGAATTGGCTCTAGGACCTCCAAGGATACCATAATCCATAGTTGTTCACGTGTCTTATATAAAATGGCATCATGGTTGCATATAACCTACACACATTCTCCCATAAATCATTTCTAGATATCTAATACATGCAACGGAGAAGGCAATAGCAAGCCACTCCAGTACTCTTGCCTAGAAAATCCCATGGATGGAGGAGCCTGGTAGGCTGCAGTCCATGGGGTCGCTAGGAGTCGGTCGCGAGTGAGCGACTTCACTTTCACTTTTCGCTTTCACACAATGGAGAAGGAAATGGCAACCCACTCCAGTGTTCTTGCCTGGAGAATCCCAGGGACGGGGGAGCCTGTTGGGCTGCCGTCTATGGGGTCGCACAGAGTCGGACACGACTGGAGCGACTTAGCAGCAGCAGCAGCAATACATGCAAATGCCATGTAAGTAGTTGTAAATATAATATAAATGCTAGTTGTTGGTATGTTGCAATTCAAATTTTGCTTTTTTGGAACTTTCTGGAATATTTTTTCCAATATATTTGGTTCACGTTTGGTTGAATCTACAGATGTAGAACCCACAAATACAGAGGGGTGACTGTTCTTCACTTCTTTCTATTTTACAAAAGCATTGACCAACAGTATATTGGGGGAAAACAACTGCTCCTTTGCCACAGGTAGTTGGAGAAGCAATGAGACAGTTTAGCAATAGCAGACCTGGGATCTGACCTGTGCAATATAACTCCAGAGACTATTCTTGTCCTCAGGATTGAAAGATGACTGCCACCCCTCCAGGCTCTGTATCTGCATTCCAAGGAGCAGGAAGGGAAGGGAAAGGGCAAAAGGCACAGGGCAGCTAAGTCACATGGCTTCTTATAGTTTGTCAGGCAAAATTTATTCCCTAACTCACAGCCTTTGTTCTTCATATTTTTCCTCTCCAGATATCCACATGGCTTGCCTTTCACTTCATTTCCAATCTGCATTTGAATGTCACTTCCTAAGAGAAGAGGCTGTCTCTGGACACCTTGTCTGAAATAAGGTCACTATCCATTCACTCCCTAGCCCTCTGCTGTCCAACACCATAACCACTAACCACTAATGAGAGAGATAGCTGGATGGCATCACCGACTCACTGGCCATGAGTTTGAACAAGCTCTGGAATATGGTGAAGGACAGGGAATCCAGGTGTGCTGCAGTCCATGGGGTCACAAAAAGTTGGACATGGCTGAGTAACTGAACAACAAGAAGAATACACTGTATTAAACTATTATCTCTTCTAGCCCCTGACACTGTTTATTTCCCTTTATAAGGGTTATTACCACCAGACATTAGATGACATATTTCTATTTCATTTATTTTTTATTAGCCTCTCCCACTGGACTGTAAGTTAAGTTATGTCAGAGACTTTATTTCCTGTTCACCACACTGCCCAGAACAGCACCTGGGTAGGGGATCCAGCTCTGTTATATGCATACATGAAAAATGAACAAAACCAACTAGACTAGAAAGTAGTTGGGCCTCTTCATCTTTGTGATTGTATTATTTGTATATCTGACAATGGCCTAAAAACATGTTTGTATACAAAGTAGAATCAATGTGTGTATTCTAACTTTAATCTATACCCTCCAGGGAGCTAAATATTCAGTGTCCTATTTAGAAATCCACACTCTAGTGGAGACTGCTTAAACTTTTCAAACAGAAATCTATACCAGGGATTTATTTTTTTATAATTTTATGTATTTTTGGTTGCACTGGGTCTTTATTGCTGTGCACAGACTTTCTCTAGTTTCAGGGAGCAGGGGCTACTCTCTAGTTGCAGTGTGCGGGCTTCTCAGTGTGGCGGCGTTTCTTGTTGCAGAGCATGAGCTCTAGGGCATGCGGGCTTCAGGAGTTGTGGTGCATGAGCTTAGTTACCCCATAGCATGTGGATTCTTCCCAGAGCAGGGGACAGAACCTGTGTCCCCTGGCTTGTCAGGTGGATTCTTAACCACTGGACCGCCAGAGAAGTCCCCAGGGGGTTCTTAATTAACATTAGGAATGTTAAAAATAATTATTTGCTGTTGGAAAAAGAGCAGTGCTCCAAGTAGCTTATCTAGAAGGACTATACAGTTCCGTGTTTGCAGAACAAGGTAGACGAATCAGCACATTTTAATGTGCATTGTACATGAAATGTGCTTGTGGGATTCACCCTTCCTTCCTCTTAGACTTAAGAAGAACGTTGGTAATTTTTTTTCTGCCTAACTTGCTGATACAAGTCTGGCAGAATTTGATCTAAGACCCACTTCCTTAGTAGCATACCCCCAGGTAGCAAGGTGAGGGGGATCAAGTGTATGCCCCTACTGGGACTCCATCTACCTGTGATCACTGGGGGCTGCTGCTATTTATGAAAAGAAACTGACAGTTGTTAAGCCAACAGACTGGCTTAGGCCTGGTGATCAGAGATTCCTAGACCTCATTCCAAGTGCTTCACCTTCAAGTTCTCCCTCCAAGTAACATTGTTGCTCAGACGATGGCTGTCTGCACTTGGGCTACAGTGCTTCTGGACTCTTCCACGCCTGTTACAAGCTGCTGCCAGGGTGATGAGCAGCACGTCTGCAGCATCAGCGGTCAGGAGTGAGTTGCTTGGTCTGAGCCAAATTTTTAAAGACAGCTGACATTCTCACTGTCAGGCCCCTGGAATTAGCCATGGGCCTTTACTCCCATTTTGGTGAACAGAGAGCTTCAGTTTGTATTAACTCAGGGTAGGCCCGGCTCCAGGTTCCCAGCCCAAACGCTACCACTCTTAGCCATCTCAGGGTGTTACAAGCAGGCTGTGAATACACAGACACACACACACCACTGTCTGGGAGCTAAAAACTTAATGTTTCTCACAAGCATTTACCATAGTTTGTTGCTGTTGTTCAGGCACTAGTTTGTATCCAACCCTTTGTGACTCCATGGACTGCAGCATGCCAGACTTCCTTGTCCTTCACTATGTTTGCTCAGATTCATGTCCACTGAGCCAGGGATAAATCCATTTCCTTTTGATTCTGCTACTGATGCCATAAAAGACTTTTTGTCAATATTTGAATCCATAGATCCTAAAGAAACAAATGCTATCCTTCAGTATCCCTAGTACTCAAAAACTTAATGCTGATGAACTAATGATAAACCTTTGAGCTAGAGGAGAATTTAAAGAGCAATAAGATCAGTGATTTTCAAAATTTAGGGTTGGGCAGGGGGGCAGCACTTTTAAAAAAAAAAAAAAAAACCTAAAGTAAATTTTAAAAAGAGAGAACAATGGAAATCCAAGAAGTCTCCTTACACAAGCAGATACCCAGGGGACGAGCTTACCCCAGATGTACCCTGGCAGATCTGAGCTGAGACACACTGTCACTCACGTACCAGGAATATCTGCAAACCCTGCACCCCTTCAACTGGCGGCCTACGATCTCTCCCTCTGGAGGAGTCACCCATTCATTCCATCACCCCACAAACCTTTATGAGCCCCTGTGTGTGCCAGGCAGACAAGGGCACAGTGGTATCGCAGCGGAGCAGGCAGCCAGAGGATGACAGGGGTAGAGCCAGTACCCCTTGAGGGAGCCAAGGAAAGGAAGTGAGGTGACCCTTGAAGGTGGATGAAGGGAGAAGAAAGAGTGGGGCTGGAGGCAGCAGGAGGCCATGAGGTCTCTAGGTCAAGGGAATCACATGCAGAGGGAACAGCTATTATAACCAGTCATGTGACAGAGATATAAGTGCTTTGCATGCACACAGCCCTCTGGGGTCGGTACTATGATTTGCTCCATCTTGCAGATGAGAAAATGGAGGCAAGGAACAGTTAAGTAACTTGCCCAAGGTCAAGCTAGAAAGAGGTGGAGCCGGGGTTTGAGCCCAGATTGTCTAGAACTATAGTCTTTGTGCTGAACCTCTGTACTGTGCTGCCTGAGAATTCAGAAAAGCAAAAAAAAAAAAAGTCAGTCAGGTTCAGTCAAATGCTGCAGACCCAAAGGGAAAGCTGGGGAGGCAGGACTTTGTTCTTAGTGCTGAGGAGCCTGAACTTGATCCTGAGGGCAGTGAGAGCTACTAAAGTGTTTTGGTTTTTTTTTTTTTTTTTTTTTACTTTTAATTGGAAAGTAATTACTTCACAATGTTGTGTTGGTTTCTGCTGTACAACAAGAGTCAGCATAAAGTATACATATATCCCCTCCCTTCTGAGCCTCCCTTCCACCCCGCTATTGAAAGGTTCTAATTAGAGAAGTGAAATGAATAGATTTCACTAAATTTCCTGCTACAAAACCAGATTCTTTTTTAGAAGATCATCATTATTCCCACAATTTCTCACCTCCTCTTTACCTCAGTCACTTACCAGAAGGTCAAGATACCTTCTAAGTCAATCACCAACACACTGACCTTAGCTCCACGTCCTCTGCACACCTATTAGTCTGAGCAATTGCCACCCTGCCCATCCTTTCAGCAGCCTCCCCTCCTTTATCCTTAATCCCTTCTTACAATCTTTCTCTCACCTCTTGTCCTGTCTAGTGTCTGAATTTGCCCTAACACTTTGCTCCCATTGCTGCTACCTGAAAGCAGATGACTTTTTTCTTTCTCGCATACCCTGCCCATGTCACACAACCAGGAGATAGGAGGAGTATGTGCCTTGCTTCCCATGGCCACTTCCAAACCATTTCATTCCCTTCTCCTTTAACCTCTCTTCCATGGAGTTTTATTTCAGTAGACTTTACCCCCCTCTCCCCCGCCTACACCCAGCTCTTCTGGACCACAACCCTCTTGGTCCATCAAGTCTCACCCTTTCTATTACAGTTCATTCAACTGTTACCATCCTTGGTTACTTCAAAATTCCTATGGCTTATCCATCCAATACTTTGGCTGCTTGTTCTTCAGCCAACTCACATTAATGACCCTTTCTTCCATCCTACTTAGCTATCATCTTCCTCAATTCTATCCTTTGACACTGCGAACCACACTAATTGTGTCATCTCTGAAATTTCAACCTCAAATATCCCAGTCTCTATGTTCTAGCTTACTTGATCTGATCCTCTAGTCCTGTAAGTTTTCAACCTCATAGAGACCTTCCATGATTATTAATCTTGGAACTTTCTCATCAGTTACCTCACTCTCACCTCGCTCAGCTTAATGGTTCTCTCTTAAAACCACTTTCCTGCAAACTGCCCCCAACAGTCTTACCTGCCAAACACCAACCTTCCAGCACCCAAGCAGCTGTGGGTTCTTGACGAATCCACAGATTATGACAACAGGATTCTTTTCACATTTATGGACACAAATCTCACGTGGGTTCTCACCACTGACTGGCAAACACTTATCCAGTATCTTCACTTCCCAACTCTTTCCAAAACTATTGCTCACTTTTCTTCATTTCCTCAAACTTCCTATATTGCCCCTCCCTTCAATCTCAGATGATAGCTTTGACTTGTAGTTCAGTGAGAAAAAAAGAGAAACACTCCAATCACATAGAAACTGCCTCATCTTCTCATTGATAAAACTTCCAACTTAACCCTAAATATCGGGGAAGGCACTGGCACCCTACTCCAGTACTCTTGCCTGGAAAATCCCATGGATGGAGGAGCTTGGTAGGCTGCAGTCCATGGGGTCATGAAGAGTCGGACACGACTGAGTGACTTCACTTTCACTTTTCACTTTCATGCTTTGGAGAAGGAAATGGTAACCCACTCCAGTGTTCTTGTCTGGAGAATCCCAGGGACGAGGGAACCTGGTAGGCTGCCGTCTATGGGGTTGCACAGAGTTGGACACGACTGAAGCAACTTAGCAGCAGTAGCAGCAGCAACCCTAAATATTACTTGAAAGGACTGATGCTGAAGCTGAAGCACCAATACTTTGGCCACCTGTTGTGAAGAGTCAACTCATCAGTAAAGACCCTGATGCTGGGAACGATTGATGGCAGGAGGAGAAGGGAGTGACAGAAGATGAGATGTTTGGCTTGTATCACCAACTCAATGGACATGGGTTTGAGCAAACTTCAGGAGATAGTGAAGAACAGGGAAGCCTGGCATGCCACAGTCCATGGGGTCAAAAAGAGTTGGACATGACCTGGTGACTGAACAGCAACAACAACCTAACCCAATCTGTGCTCATATTCTGCACATTTCCTCCCGTTTCCATGGAGGGCACATCCATGCTCCAGTCTCAGGTCAGCCCATCCCGGATCAGCCCGCCCCTCCCCTCATGCCCCGGGGGGAATCCCCTCTTGCCTCCTCTTGGACAGTATTTCTGTAAGTATCTCCTCTCTTTCCTGAAGCAATTTCTTCCTTTCTATTGGCTCACTGCCCTTGCCTTTCCTCTCCCCCTCCCCTACAGAGGGTTAAGAATCAAGGTCTTCAAAAAGCAAAAACACAATAACAACAACAAACATTTTTTAGCTTCCCATTCCTCTCCAACTACAGTCCCAGGCTCTATTCTACTTCACTTAGCAGTGGCTCTCCACAGCGGCTGTCTGCTCGGTCCTACCTCAAATGCTCTTCTCCCCTGCCCCCACTCCTTCTGAGCTTCTAGCTTTCCACCTCTCTTGAGATGGCTCTTGGCAAAGTGGCTGGTGACCTCTAGATAACCAAACGCAGTGGTCACTTTGCTCTTACTAGAATCTGCAACACATTTCTGTCTACCCTCCTTCCTGGAAAAAAAAAAAATTTTTTTTTTCTTTTGTAGTTTCTGTGACAGCAAACTTTCCTGGTTTTACCCTCACTTCACTGGTAGCTCTTTCTTCGTTTCGTTTGCTGGCTTTCTCCTCTTTGATGTTAATGTTGGAGTTCTTTTCTTTACTCATTCTCCCCTTTGATGATCCAATTCAATCCCATGGTTCAAATACCAATTTAAGTCTGTTTCCTGAACCTCTATTTCTAGAACCAACTTCTCGGCTGATTCTGAGACTCTTATCCCACTGCCTTCTTGACACTTCCATATGGATAACAAATAGATCTTCAAATTTAACATGGTCAAAGCACAGTCCTTCATCCCCTGCCACCATGGACTTCACCAGGCTTCTCAACTGTGGTAAGTGACAGTATCACGCACTTAGTTACTCAGACCAAAAACAAGAGTTGTCCTAATTTCCTCCCCTCCCTATCCCCATGAGCTGGTGCTTTTCCCTTTCTTCTCCAAAATATTCCCAGTAACCATTCTCTCTACTATGACTGATAACATACCCAATCAAGTCTACAGCATGTTTCAACTTGACTATTGCAAAAACATTCCTAATTATGCTCTCTGCCTCTTCTCTTGCCCCTCCTCCTATAATCGATTTTCCACACTCCTACCAAATTATCTTTGAAAAGTAAAGCATTTGCACCTTAAATCTTCTAGTGTCTTTCCATCTGACTTAGAGTAGAATCAACACTCTGGTCCCAGCTCACAGAGTCCTGCATGATGGGTTCCCTGCCTACTCTTCCCCTTGCTCACTTTGTACCACTTGTTGACCTTTGTATTTGGAAGGTTGTTCCAGTCTTAGGAACTTAGCTCTAGCCCTACTCTGCTAGAATGTTCTTCCTGTAGATCTCTGTACGTGTGGATCCTTCTCAAGTTTCAGGTGAAGTATAGCATCTTTAGAGAGGCCCTTCCTCAACATCCAACCTAAAAAATCATCCTACCACCATACACATGTCATTTATATCACACTGTTTTGTTATCTTTTCATCAGAATTGTTGAAGAAAAAAAAGACCACTTTACATTTTTCTATTTATAGCATTTATTGTCTACTTCCCTCTCCCCACACCTGTCACACATACCCTGTAATCTATACCTTTTCCTGTTCACTAACCTAGAAGAGTACCTGATACTCAAAAGCATACTAGTTGAATGAATGAGTTATAAACTATGTGTTTTACATTCCAAAGTCCAGAATCTGCACCGGTAGTTAGATGTACTGTGAGAGGGAAGCATGAGCAATCAAGAGAAAAAATTTCAGATGAAATATGAAAAGGCCTGCAAATGAGTAATTTAAAACTTCTCAACAAGCAAATGCAGGAGACCTGGGTTGGATCCCTGGGTTGGAAAGATTCCCTGAAGAAGAGAATGGCAATCCACTCCAGTATTCTTGCTGGAGAATCCCATGGACAGAGGAGCCTGGTGGGCTACAGTTCATGGGTTTGCAGAGTCGGACATGACTGAGCAACTAAGAGCAACAAATAAAAGTCCAGGACTAGACAGCTTTACTGGTGAATTCTACCAAATATTCAAAGACTTAGTACCAATCCTAAAACTCTTGCGAAAAATAGAGGAGGAGGGAACATTTTCAAACTCATTTCATGAGGCCAGTATAACCCTGATACCAAGCCAGTTAAGGACACAAGAAAAGAAAATTACAGGCCAATATTCCCAATGAACATAAATACAAAAATCCTCAAAAAATATTAGCAAAAAAAATTCAAGAATACATTGAAGAAATCATAACCATGATTAAATGAGGTTTATTCTAGGAATGCTAATGTGGTTCAAAATTAATCTACTTAATATACCATATTAACAAAATGAAGCATGAAAAAATATTTGATTATCTCAATAGATGCAAAAAAGCACTTGACAAAACTCACCATTCATTCTTGATAAAAACTCTCAACAAAGTGGGTATAGAGGGAATGTACTTCAACATAATAAAGACCATATATGACAAGCCCACAGCTAACAGCTAACATCATACTCAACAGTGAAAAGCTGAAAGTTTTTCCTCTAAGATCAGGAACAAGATAAGGATGCCCACTCCCATAACTTTTATTCAACATAGTACTGGAAGTTCTAGCCAGAGCAATTGGTTAAGGAAAAGAAATAAAAGGCAGTCAAATTGGAAAGGAAGAAGTAAAACTATTACTGTTTGTAGATAACATGATGTTATATGTAGAAAACCATAAAGATTCCACCAAAAAATTGTTAAAACTAATATAATCCACATTGGAGAAGGCAATGGCAAGCCACTCCAGTACTCTTGCCTAGAAAATCTCATGGACTGAGGAGCTTGGTAGGCTGCAGTCCATGGGGTCGCTACTAGTCAGAGACGACTGAGCGACTTCACTTTCACTTTTCACTTTCATGCATTGGAGGAGGACATGGCAACCCACTCCAGTGTTCTTGCCTGGAGAATCCCAGGGACGGGGGAGCCTGGTGGGCTGCTGTCTATGGGGTTGCGCAGAGTCGGACAAGACTGAAGCGACTTAGCAGCAATATAATCCACATACAGAAAATTTTTGTGTTTTTATATACCACTAATGAACTATCAGAAAGAGAAATTAAGAAAACAATTTCATTTATAATTGCATTGAAAAGAATAACAATATCTAAGTGCAAATTTAAACAAGGAAGTGAAACACTTATATACTAATAACTGTATATAAGACATTTTGAAATTGAAAAAGACACAAATAAATGAAAAGATATTCCATGCTCATGGATTGAAAGAATTATTGTTAAAATATCCATACTACCCAAAACAATCTACAATTCAATGCATTCCCTATCAAAATTCCAATGACATTTTCCACATTAACAGAGTAAACAGTTCTAAAATTTGCATGGTATCACAAAAGTTCCCAAATACCCAAAGCAATCTTGAGAAAGAAGAACAAGGCATCATGCTCCCTGATTTCAAACTGTATTACACAGCTCTAGTAATCAAAAAAGTATGGTGTTGCCGTAAAAACAGACATAGATTAATGAAAGAGAAACAGAGTCCAGAAATAAATGCACACATAAATGGTCAGTTAATTTACAACAAAGGAGCTAAAAATATAGAATAGGGAAAAGACAATTTCCTCAATAAATGGTGCTGGGAAAATTGGGCAGCAATATGCAAGAGGATGAAACCAGACCACTATCTCACACCACACACGACAATAACGCAAAATGGATTAAAGATTGGAATGTAAGACCTGAAACCAAAAACTTCCTGAAAGAAGATAATGTAGGTAAGCCCTTTGACACTGGCCTTGGCAATGGTTTTTTTGGATCTGACACCAAAAGCAAAGGCATTAAAAGCAAAAATAAACAAGCAGGACACTTAAAACTGAAAAGTTTCTGCATGTCAAAGGAAACCATGAACAAAATGCAAAGGACACCTACTGAATGGGAGGGAAAAAATGCAAATCATATTAGCAGAGAAACACAAACAATCCAAATAAAAATGGGCAGAGGATCTCAATAGACATTCTTTCAAAGACATACAAATGGTCAACAGGTATGTGAAAAGGTATTCAACACTAGTAATCATCAGGGAAATGCAAATACAAACCACAATGAGATATTGCCTCACAATTGTTATCAAACAGACAAGGAATAACAAGCTATCATCAAACAGACAAGGAATAACAAGTGTCTGTGAGGAGAAAAGGGAACCCCGTACACTCTTAATGGGAATGTAAATTGGTGCAGCCTCTATGGTAAATGGCATGGGGTTTCCTCAAAATATTAAAAATAGAACTACTATACAGTAAATCCACTTCTGGGTATTTATCCAAAGAAAAGGAAAACAGTAGCTTTAAAAGATATGTGCACCCCATGCTCACTGCAGCATTATTTAGAATAGCCATGATATCGTAAGTTGTCCATTGACGAATGGATAAGGAAAATGGGATATATATATTATTCAGTCATAAAAGAGAATAAAATCTTGCCATTTGCGACAACATGGATGGACTTTGAGGGCATTATGTTAAGTGAAATAAGTCAGACAGATAAATACTGTATGATCTCTCTTGCATGTGGAATCTAAAAACAAAAAATAAAAATGTAAACTCATAGATAACAGAGAAGAGACTGGTGGTTGCCAGAGATGGGGGTCAGGGGTTGGTGGAATGTGAGTCAAATGGTACAACTTCTAGTTACAATATAAATGTCATGGGGATATAATGTACAGCATGGTGACTCTAGTTAATAATAGCATATTACATATTTGAAAGCAGTTAAGAAAGCATATTATAGAGGTAGTCACTACAAGGGAAAAATAACTCTAACTATGTATAGTGACAGATGTTGCTGCTGCTAAGTCGGTTCAGTTGTGTCCGACTCTGTGCGCCCCACAGACGGCAGCCCATCAGGCTCCACCGTCCCTGGGATTCTCCAGGCAAGAACGCTGGAGTGGGTTGCCATTTCCTTCTCCAAAGCATGAAAGTGAAAAGTGAAAGTGAAGTCACTCAGTCATGTCTGACTCTTAGCAACCCCATGGACTGCAGCCTACCAGACTCCTCCGTCCTTGGGATTTTCCAGGCAAGAATACTGGAGTGACAGATGTTAACAGATATTATTTTGGTAGTCATCCCACAATATATACAAATACAGAATCATTATGTTGTACATTGAAAATAACATAATGTTGTATGTCAATTATATCTCAATAAAAGATAGCAGTTCAGTTCAGTCGCTCAGTCATGTCCAACTCTTTGTGACCCCATGAATTGCAGCATGCCAGGCCTCCCTGTCCATCACCAACTCCCAGAGTTCACTCAAACTCACGTCCATTGAGTCAGTGATGCCATCCAGCCATCTCATCCTCTGTTGTCCCCTTCTCCTCCTGCCCCCCATCCCTCCCAGCATCCCCAAAATAAAGTCTGACACTGTTTCCACTGTTTCCCCATCTATTTCCCATGAAGTGATGGGACCAGATGCCATAATCTTAGTTTTCTGAATGTTGAGCTTTAAGCCAACTTTTTCACTTTCCTCTTTCCCTTTCATCAAGAGGCTTTTTCATTCCTCTTCACTTTCTGCCATAAGGGTGATGTCATCTGCATATCTAAGGTTATTGATATTTCTCCCGCAATCTTGATTCCAGCTTGTGTTTCTTCCAGCCCAGCGTTTCTCATGATGTACTCTGCATATAAGTTAAATAAGCAGGGTGACAATATACAACCCTGTACTTCTCTTCCTATTTGGAACCAGTCTGTTGTTCCATGTCCAGTTCTAACTGTTGCTTCCTGACCTGCATATAGGTTTCTCAAGAGGCACATCAGGTGGTCTGGTATTCCCATCTCTTTCAGAATTTATATATAGAATATTTATTGTAATAAGAAAATATACTACTTATAATTAAAATCAGTGCATGTAAAGTGAAGTTGCTCAGTCATGTCTGACTTTTTGCGACCCCATGGACTGTAGCCTACCAGGTTCCTCCATCCACGGGATTTTCCAGGCAAGAATCCTGGAGTGGGTTGCCATTTAGAACAGTACAAATAATGGCACAATGGTATGATAACATTAAGGAGATCAGTCCTGGGAATGATGCTGAAGCTGAAACTCCAGTACTTTGGCCACCTCATGAGACGAGTTGACTCATTGGAAAAGACTTTGATGCTGGGAGGGATTGGGGGCAGGAGGAGAAGGGGACGACCGAAGATGAGATGTCTGGATGGCATCACTGACTCGATGGACGTAAATCTGAGTGAACTCTGGGAGTTGGTGATGGATAGGGAGGCCTGGTGTGCTGCGATTCATGGAGTCACAAAGAGTTAGACACGACTGAGCGACTGAACTGAACTGAACTGAAGAAAAACAATATGCAAGAGAAAGATTCTCAACTTTTACCATGTTTCAGATTTTTTTTTTAAATTTATTGTTTTCCTGGTGTTCCTGCATCAAACTTAGATTCTCAATGTATTAATAATAGGATGAAAATGGTATTTTTTTTTGTTTTTCCAGTTTTTTGAATTGATTAATTTATTTTTGACTGCACTGGGTCTTTGTTGCTGTTCGAAGGAATTCTCTGATTGCAGAGAGCAGGGGCTACTCTCTAGTTGCAGTGCATGGGTTTCTCTTTGCGGTGACTTCTCTTGTTGCAGAACACAGGCTCCAGAGCATGAACTCAGTAGTTGCTGCTCACTGGGCTTAGTTGCCCCGAGGCATGTGGAATCTTCCCAAACCAACCAAGGACTGAACCCTGTGTCCTCTTGCATTGGCAGGCAGACTCTTAATCACTGGACAGAAGTCCAGTAGTATTTTTTGAATGTTAAAAAAAAAAAAAAAATGGCTTTTCAAATAATTAGAGCTTGGAAGGATTGGGATCTTCTAGAAAGGGGGAAAGTTTCAAGGAACTATTATTTAGCACCCATTACAAAAGTTTCTCTCATTCTCATAACAACACTATGTGGTACATATCATTATGTACCCCTATTTACTTTTGGAGAAACAGGTTCAGAGAGGTTAAGTAACTGGCCCAAAGTCACACAGTAGGAAGCAGGAACTGAACCAAGGATGTTTAATTTTATAGTTTATGCTTTTGACTGTCGTACTAACTTGACCCCCTTACTTTAACTCCTCAAGTCTCAAGGTCTTCAACTGTAAAATGAGGTCAATGACATGCTTCAGAGGTTGTCATGAGTAATGGGGAAGATATTGCCTTGAGATGCAGGAGGCATAAGAGATATGGGTTCGATCCCTGGGTTGGGAAGATCCCCTGGAGGAGGGCTTGGCAACCCACTCCAGTATTCTCACCTAGAGAATATGATAGACAGGAACCTGGCAGGCTAGGGTTCATAGAACTGCAAAAATTTGGACATGACTAAAGTGACTTAGCATGCACTTAATGCATGGAGAAGAGTTTAGCCAGTGCCTGACACATGGAGTACACTCATTATCTATTTGTAGCTATCAGTATTGGTGTTGTCCAATATCACAGAATTAACATATAGGAGAGCTAAGAGGTGAAGCCAGGCCTAGCTCATTCCTAAGCCTGTGATTTTCCCATGGAGTTGGTTGGCACTAGTTAGATCTGCAACAGAATAAAAGATATTCAAGGATAGACAATTTTCATAGTCTCCCCTGATTCCAAGACCACATAGTTTCTACCTTTATCTTCATGGGTCAATAGCAGTTAGGGTTAGTTGGGGTAGGAAAGATATTCCTTCATCTTCCCCTACTTCGAAGCTGGCCATGGCGTTATGGGAGCTCAGGTGAGGGCTCTTGGTTTGACCGCAATAGTCAAACCCAGCTGGCTGTAGATCAGTTCAATTCAGTTCAGTCACTCAGTCGTGTCCGACTCTTTGCGACCCCATGAATCGCAGCACACCAGGCCTCCCTGTCCATCACCAACTCCAAGAGTTCACTCAGACTCACGTCCATCGAGTCAGTGATGCCATCCAGCCATCTCATCTTCTGTCGTCCCCTTCTCCTCCTGCCCCCAGTCCCGCCCAGCATCAGAGTCTTTTCCAATGAGTCAACTCTTCGCATGAAGTGGCCAAAGTACTGGAGTTTCAGCTTAAGCATCATTTCTTTCAAAGAAATCCCAGGGCTGATCTCCTTCAGAATGGACTGGTTGGATCTCCTTGCAGTCCAAGGGACTCTCAAGAGTCTTCTCCAACACCACAGTTTAAAAGCATCAATTCTTTGGCGCTGGGTGTGGAAACCACTCCTCTATCAAGTTGGGTGAGTAACAAGTTCCTTTGTCACCTAAGGCCTTGACTCTTTTATTTATAAAATGGGGATAATAACAGGACTTACCCTCACGGATGGTAAGGATTAAAAGGGTTAATACACATGAGTGCCTGTCCCCGTGCCCACAGAGCCTGGCCAGTGTTCAGAGTGGCCTCCTCTAGATGGTGCCTCTGGTTATTATTCTCATCCGGGAACCCAGGGTGAGCAGGGCATTGTTTAAGGACCCGGGAAGCCATGTTTGTGCAAAATTCACTTCCTATTGTTAGCCTTCTGATTTGCAACCAGCCAATTTAGAATGTGCTCACACGTGTTAAGAGCCAGGACGTGAAAGGGCTTGGATCCCTGTGCAGAACACATAATAAGGCAAACAAGTTTTGCTGTTCCTGTTTTTGAGCTTCAGGGAAAGACCAAGGGCTATTTTTAGATGCGGTAGGTGTGGGTTCTGGGGAGGGCACCAGGACTGTGTTTGTTACATTACGTTTTAACATAATACAGAGTTACCCGGCTCAAGGGATCTGTTTCAGGTTGTTTTTATTAATCAAAGAGTGTTTTTTTCCCCCTAGTTGAGATGGTCAGACATAATGAGTAGCCAGTACATGGGGCTTGATACACAGATTTAACCTAACAAAAATAAATCCTTTGTTTTATCAAGTTTCCATGAGGTATCCTAAAAACAAGGGGAAAAATGTCATAAATACAGCATTGCTTTCAGTTGAGTAATTGTTGTTCTCTCAGGAAAAAAATAATTTGTCATTATGCTATTGTATATCTCATACAAATAAACTCTGGAAGAGGGTTGTGTGATTCAGGAACAAGGCAGGAGCAAGACTTTCCCCTGGAAATTGCTGAGTACTTTCAGCTACAGACAAGACATCTATCTTTCTCCTGGGATGAGAACAGACACAGGTGGTGGGGGTGAAAATTAACTACATCAAGCACAGATAACTTGGGTTTCAGATATTAGAATCAAAATGCATGGGGTGGAATAAACAATGTTCTCCAAAACCAGACCTCATACACTCACTTCAGAAACATTAGCTGAGTGCCTAGGATGGGCCCGCCACACGGGATCAATAGAACAAGACAGATTCAGCTCTTTCCTTAAGGGATCCCACGGCTCAGAAGGAAAAATAAAAACACAATGTGAAGGGTGCTCTGACAGGGGGAATAGCTTCCTACACGGACTGGATAATTTCCAAGTTGCTTAATATTCCTGAATTGCAATTGCTTCATCTCTGACATGAGGCTACGAATTTCTGTGAGAGATGGCAAATCAAACATCTGGGCATATGGTTAAGACAAACAAAAAACTCCCATGTCCTCTTTCCCACACCGCAAAAGGAAACATTAAGAAAGAGGAAAGCACAGGACCCAGAAATAAGGAGCTTTAACCTAAGAGAGGCACAAGAAGGCCCAGGATGATGGTGAAGCACTCTGGGATGACAGCTGTGTACCAGGCTCAGAGGCCACCTGTTCAGGTCAGAGCCGGTCAGAAGGCTCTCAGAGAGATTGCTTCAAAATGAAAGCATTGATAGAATCCCACATGTATTCAATATTTCTCAGAGAAGATTTATGCAACTGCCAGACAGGTTTGAGGTTGGATTAGAGCTAAGTACACAGAAAATTAAGCAAGCTTGGAGGAAAAAAAAAAAAAAAAAAAAGAAAATGACTCCATGGGAAATTAAAAATTGTGCAGGAAAATAAAAAATCTAGTGTGTTAGATGACACAGTTGTGAAAATGCTGACCTGGCTAAAATTAAGTTGCAGCTATATTGGGAAGATAGGAGAACAGGGAGAAAGTGTGTGTGTGTGTGTTTCATGTGGGGTGGTGGGTTGATGTCAGCTAAATCCTCGTCTTCCCATGGAAGACAGCCAGTAAATGATGCCTGAAACCAAGAAATCACAAAGTAGCAACATAAGCATGTTTTTGAGAGATATGGAGGTGAATCAAAAAAAAGTCAGCTGAAGTGTTGACAGTGGTTGTCTCTGAACCATGGGAAACTGCACTGTGTAGGTTTGGGGAAAGAATAGGGAACAGGGACGTAATGACCATCTCTAATATCAAAACATGTAGAACGTTTTGGCTCTTTAACTACCTGCACATATAACATTACTTACTTACTAAAACTCAACTTTAAATTATAGCCACACAAGAACAGAAAGTGCTGGAATTCCTTGTTGTGTTTATTAACAATCATAAAAGTCATGTGCACACCTCATGAAAACTTTTCTGAGAAAGAACTGCTATCACATGGTGTGCCAGGCTGACTGGCCCTTCATGTTATTTCTCAGATTTGCAAAGTCAGCTTGTTGATAAAACATCGTTTGCTTAAAAATAGGAGGGAGGCTAATAACAGTACTTACCCTTATAAGGTGGTGAAGAGGGTCAAAAGAGAAAAGGCATTGACAGCACCGTGCTCTATAAATATTGGCAAGTGGTCCTGTGTGTCCTCCTCCTCTCTGCTCTAATTATCTACTTATCTCCAGGTGACACCTTAGAGCCAGGGGGAGAAGACGCTTGCTCTCTTTCCCTTGTACACTATCCTAGTTAACCTCTGGCTGCCGTAAGAGAATGCCAAGGGTTGGGTGGGTTAACAACAAATCTTTATTTGTCACAGCTCTGGAGCCTGAAAGTATGAGATCAGGAGGCCAGCATAGCTGGGTTCTTAGTCAAGGCCCTCTTCCTGATTTACAAATTGCAACCATCTTTTCATTGTACCTTTACATGGCAGGATGAGTGGGAACAGAAGAGAATAGGAAGAGGGAGTTGGGGAGAAAGACATGAGATGTCTCTTCTTATAAGGCACTAATCCCATCATGAAGGCTCTACTTTTATGAACTAATTACCTCCCAAAGGCTCCATCTTCAAATCCCACCACATTGTGGATTGGGGTTTCAACATACAAATATGGGGGAAAAACAAAGATTCAGTCTATAGTAACCACCTCAATCTATAGACCTATAGATTCAGTCCATAGTTCCAGGCTGGATGGCTGGAACGTCAGATGTGGTGGTGAGCCAACTGGGACCAGGCCAACAAGGGCTACCACCCTGAGGATAGACATGTCCTGCTGCCTAGCCCCCAACCTCCAGTCTAATAATGAGAAAGAGATACACTTCTAACTTGTTTAAGCTCCTAGCAACTGTCATATTCTAATACTCACCTTAATTTCATTAATATTAGCAATGGTTCTAGAAGTACCAGTTACTTATGGTGTCCTGAGAGGGGATACACATCTCAGAGCTGGAGACCTGAAGTCCTGACATGCAGGCAAAACTGAAGGAGCTGTTAGGCAGTCAGGCAAAGACAAAGTTAAGAATATTCTTGAAAGAACAGCATAAAAACGGCACTGAAATGAGAAAAACGTATTGTTTGGAGAACAGGTGACAGTTGAGGGTAAATTGGGAGAGGGTGAATTGGCCTTGGAAGAAGCAAGGCCAGTGAAGTAACAATGCTACGGCCTTTTAGGTCACATTCAGGAGTTTCAGCTTGCATTCGAGGACAACAGGGAACCACAGAAGGAAAGGTTTTGTGATTCAAATTTTAACTGATGTGTTTGTGGTATGGAGAATGGAGTCAGAAAAGATGGAAACAAGGAGACTATTGCAGTAATTAAAACAAGAAATAAAAGGTGGGGTACCAGGGATGAGGACGCAAAAGCAGATTTGTGCAGGTTCAAATGATAAGAGGTAGAATCTGACTCAACACGAAAGTAGAGGGGGAAGCAGGCATAGAGAACTATGACCAGATTTCCAGCTATTACTCTCCAAGGCTGGGACAGGGAAAGGAGGAGGAGTCATTTTAAAAAGAACGTGGAAGATGCTGATCTTCGTTGCAAACATTCAAATGCTAAAGTTTCAAGGGCAACTAGATATTTAAGAGAGGGTATGGGGCTACCCATGGATTTGAACTCAATCCAGAATCAGTCTTTTCAAGCATTTTTTAAAAGTGAGGGATTTTGGGTCCAGTGGTCTTAGTGGTCCAGTGGCTAAGACTCCATGCTCCCAATGCAGGGGGCTCAGGTTTGATCCCTGGTCAGGTAACTAGATTTCACAAGCCACCACTACAACACAGCACAGCCAAATAACTAGACAAATAATTTTTTTTAGTGAAATTAGGCAGGTGATGGGGTAAACACTACTGCCAGCAGAGGGAACGGAAGCTCAGAAAGATCCAAAACCTGCAGCCAAGAAAGCTAATCCCTTAGTTAGATCATACAATTAAACACAACATACAACCCAGATCTTTGCAGAACTACTTCTCTAAGTCAATTATTTATTCACCAAACAATAACTGAGGACCCAGCTGTGCTTTGCACAGAACTGGGAGTTGCAAATACATAAGGCAAACGAGACAAAGTCCCACTTGAATGGCTTCTTTTATTGAAGAGGCTCTTCTGACTGGGGAAGACAGAAATTCAGCCAACAACAACAACCAGGAGAATGTCAGGTAGCGAATAGTAAATACTACAATGAAAAGAAAGCAAGACAAGTACGATCAAGAGTGACAGGAGTGAAGGGAGATACTTGAAATTGGACGATCGAGAAAGACCTCCTGAGGATGTGTTGTGAATAACAAGATGAGCCAGCCATGCAAAAAAAAAAAAAAAAAAAATCCAAGAAGGGACCTGCCTTTGCAAAGGCCTTAAGGTGAGATGGGGCTTAACGTGGAGGTGCAGTTGGAGGCCCGTGTGGTTGGGGTTTGGGGTGGAGTGAGCCTAGGAAAGAATCACAGGAGAAGGGGTCAGGGAGTGGGGTGGGGGTCAGAGCAGGGGGCTTGCAAGTTAGAGCTTGGATTTTAAGTACAATGGGAAGTCATCAGAGCATTTTAGGTTTTTTTCTACTTTTAACAAACATTGAGTCATTCTATCTATTTATCTCTCTGAGCTTCCCAGATGGCTCAGTGGTAAAGAATCTACCTGCCAGTACAGGGGACACACATTGGACCCCTGGCTTAGGAAAATCCCCTGGAGTAGAAAATGGCAACCCACTCCAGTATTCTTGCCTGGGAAATCCCAGGGACAGAGGAGCCTGGTGGGCTACCATCCATGAGGTCACAAAAGAGTCGGACATGACTTTAGCAACTGAACAAGAGCAAACCTCAGTGAATCTATGTGACCAGTGGTTCTGGCTGCTGTGTGGAGCGCAGACTCTGGCAGGATTAGAAACAACAAAGAAAAGCCACAGCCCCCTCCCGTTCTAGCTCCACTTCTTTGCTGTCTGTCATCACAATCTCCACTCCCTCACGATGACCGAGAGAGGTGGGAGTTAAACCCCAGTTTTCAATGGGGATTTGATTTCTATATCCTTCCACAAAGGCGAGCACAGTTTGGGGCATGTAGCTGTCCCTTTAATAATATTTGATGTTTGATTAATAAGTTAAACAACCCATTGACTCCATTTATTCAAAGAATCAGGCAAACCAATTAAAAGGCCTCAAAACAAAGCCCAGACATAGCAGCTGCTTGCCGGCCCTGGTCAGTTGCTTGACCAAGAGGGCCTGTCAAGCTAGATCAGCAGGGCAAAGCCAAGAGCTCACAGTGACACAGAGTTCCCATGTCTGCCATTGTTCTCTCTTCCCAGTGTTAGGCTACAGCTTGTGTGTCTCTAGGAACCTGGAAGAAAACTAAAACATTCTTTTTGTTTTTCCTTTTGAACTTTTTATTTTGTATTGGGGTATAGGTGATTAACAATGTAGTGATAGTTTCAGGTAAAAACATTCTTTTTAAATCTGGTATTTCCAAGTATTCAGAGGTTTGTCTTTCTTCAGCATCCTAGGTGCATCCAGACTTAGGTGTAGACCAGCAGCTCACACTAGGCAGAGTGTGGCTCACATTTTATCTGCTTCCTTCCAGATTCACTAGTTAACACAGGATCTCTGGACTTTCCTCACAAAGGCCTGAATCACCCCCAGAAGCCCGGGAAAGTCATGGTCATACTCAAGGTGTCAATGCCAACCATTGGATCATTGCCATCCTCTCACAAAAGGCACAGCGCCCTTGAACTGCCTGCTTGACACAGCCCCTGCCAGAGAGCCCCACCTGGCCCTTGTTGAGAAAGTATAAGATTCCATGACCTGATGGTCAGGTGTGAAGCCTTCACCTGGAAGGGTTTCTTATGTAGAGTAGCCTTTAACTTGCAACCTGGAATGAGAAGGTGAGTGAAGCTGCTCTCCATGAGGTTTCCCAGGCAAGAATACTGGAGTGGGTTACCATTTCCTTCTCCAGGGGATCTTCCCAACCTAGGGATCGAATCTGAGTCTCTTGTGTCTCCTGTATTGGCAGGTGGATTCTTTACCACTAGCACCACTTGGGAAGCCTATTTATATAATAATTTTAACTAATTGATTTCAGTCAATTTATTTAAATTTTATTTATTTAAATTAATTTCTTTAAGTAACATTAAAAATTAAAGATTCAGTTTCTCAGGTGCATTGCACAGATGTAGAGCTTTTCTTGCAGGATCTTAGTTCACTGACCAGGGATGGAACTTGCACCTTTGGCAGTGAAAGTACAGAGTCCTAACCACTGTCTGCCAGGGCATTCCTGTGATATAGAACATCTCTATCATTTCAAGCAGCCCTATTGGACAGCTCTGGTCTAGAAGACCCACTAGGATAAAGAATAAAGCATCTTAATGCCAGGTTTTCAATTCCTAGTTCCAGCTAATGTGAAGCTTGGCTATGTATATCTCCTGCACTGTATTCCATGAGATCATTCATACCTTTATAATTTCCATCCACCACCTCTCCCATCACTACAGTTTTCATGAGCTAGTTAGAGTAGATTTTGGTTCTTATTTTAGCTTTTTATATTCAAAAGAATCTTAACTAAGAACACACATATTAGTAATTAAGAAAAACAGCCACCAGTACAATTTATTGAGTTCTGTGTGAACACCATACCTTAGCATTTTATCTGCATGTATTTATTTAAGCTTCACAAGAACTTCATAAGATAGATCTTTATCTCCATTCAACAGCTGAAGGAACCAAGGCACAGAAAGGTTAAGAAAGTTACCCAAGGTCACAGAGCCAGTAGGTGGCAAAGTAGGGATGGAATCAACCTCCATCTTCCATGATTGGTGCATAGGTACCTGGCCTAACTTTTAACCATGGAAGTGAAGTGAAGTTGCTCAGTCGTGTCCGACACTTTGTGACCCCATGGACTATAGCCCACTAGGCTCCTCCATCCATGGAATTTTCCAGGCAAGAGTACTGGAGTGTGAAAAGTGGCAGGTCCCCCATCCCAGGACACGGTGAGTAAGAATTAGAAGTCTGAAACTTCTTTAGAGATCTATGGACTCTGGAACACCTACTTAGGGCAGCTGGTCTAGTTCCAGTCATCTCTCTGCCTAGCATTTTTTTCTTTCACTAAAGAACAGGAAGTTTGAGAAGCGACAGGCCACGGGCACAGGCTGACCCTGCTGGGAAACAGCTCATGGGGAGAGCAAACTGCATGTCCTGTGAACCCAGGGACCGGTCAGCATAATTCCCTGGTGCTGGGACTTTGGTCCCAGAACCTAAGTCGTATGCTGCTTGGAGTCGGAGCCAAGTTTGGAGGGGGGAGGGGAGCGAGCACATACTTCTCTGCTAAACTCCGTTTCCCATTTGGTTTGGCAGCTTGTTTTTAATGAAATGAAGCCAGTCCAAGAATTCCGTGTCAACACGGCTCTTTTTACCGGAACCACAAATGCAGCCCCCTGGGACCTGGCTCTATCTCTGGGCAGACATCAAAAACAGCTCCTTTTTCCTTTGAAATCATAACACTTTTCTAAGAGTGATCCACTTCCTCACCTTCCCCCCACCCCACTCCCCCGAGGAAGAAAGTAAGGGCCAGGGCTTGTGGGCTGCAGCACCCCCGGATTTATGGCTGGCAGAGAAAGCCTCCGGGCCGGCCAGGCCGAGGGGTTCCTGGGCCCTGTCAGTTTGCCCTTTCTTGTACGTCCAAGGCCTCATGGTTCCTTCCTGCCTGCTTGTCTCCTGTCCAGGACCAGCCTGATGAGTAGGCAAGGCGTTTCCAACCCCCTCGGCACCCTGCCTTCCCGCTGTGACTTCAGGGGTGGGGGCATTGTAAAAGATGCTGCCACATCAAAATCCTCCCCAATCCCTGTTGACTGCCAAAGCCTGAGGCATCTGTCAACCATCCGTAACTCTCCAGGGTTCCTCTGCTTTGGGTCACTTTTTAGGGGCTTCAACACGTGAGATCCCAGAAGGAGGTAAGGAGGTAGGGCCAAGGGTAGGAAGAAAGCAGACACATTTGGGGAGGGAAAATAATCGTGATTAGTGGAAAGTTAAAGGCAGATTGTTGGTAAGTGGTAGGTACTGATGGGGGCATTTGTTGCAGATAAGGTTCTCTGCAGGAGAGAGGAGGTGAAAGGCTTTTCATGCCCTATCCCCTGGGGCACGGGATGACCTGGCTCTGGGTCACTTTCTCTAGCAAGGCTTCTGGGACTCCTGACTCACCCCAAGACAGCTCCGTGGTCCTCCTCTGGGTGCTCATAACATCCTGTGCTTCTCTCCTTTGCAGTTCTAACCACCCAGTCATCACCCTCCACCTTCCTGCCTTCCTCCTCACTATTTCCGGCCAGGCACCCAGCACTCCTGCATCTCCTTAGTGAGGTTAGCAGACACCCCCGCTATTCTGAAGGAATGAAGGAATACTAGGTGCTCCTTGCAGTGCTGGAGAGGAGCAGGTGAAGGGGTGGTGGGCTTATTGCTGCTCTAACTGAAGTGGATGCTGTGATCCGCAGAGCAGGTGGTGGTTATGCAGCACGCCTGGAGTGTGTGAACCTGGGCTCCCTCACTTCCTAGCTGTGCGTTTGGGCAAGCTATTTCATCTTTCTGTACCTCAATTTCTTCATTCATAAACTAGGGATGATAATAATACCTATCTAAATTTTTGTGTAAGAAATGAATTGATGTATTTAAAGTCCTTAAAGTTGGATACATTGTAAGCTCTTGATAAATGTTAGCTTAACAGAAATTTTAAAACCCTACAAGAGTCAGGTCTTTAAGCCATCTCCATTCATTGCTGACCTGCTTTGTTCCCACCTCACTGGCCCCCTCCTATTGCTTTAATACACTGGCCCAGCCTTGCCTCACAATCCTTTCCTTGGGACTCAATCTGAAAGAGCACACTCCTTTCCCTGCTTTGGGTTTCATCACTATACTTTACAGTATACATCCAGCCACAGCACCTTTGCATTACTTTGAGTTTTGTTTGTGTCCACACAAAAAAGGCAGGGGCCTTGTTCTATCCACTATATCATTCCTAGTGCAGAGGATAGTGTCTACCACCTAGGAGGTGCTTAGCAATAGTTGATGGATGGGTGGATGGATGGATAGGTGGATGGATAAATGAATGGGTGGATGGATAGATGAATGGATGGATGGATGGGGAGACAGGTGGGTAGATGGATCAACTGACCCCCTTTGGGAGACTTCTATGGCCATTTCTTCCTGCCTTCCCCTCTGCAATCTCCCAATCATACACCCTCATGTGCAACGTTATTTCCAACTTGCATTCTACCACACTTGCTCTCTGGGCCCCTTCCCCTCAGATGGTCATTTGCCAAAGCCATATACTGTCTCAGGAGGCAGGGTCTCCTCACACAAGCACTAGTCCAGAAAGCTCAGCTACTCAGCATCAACTGTTAATGAGACACAGTGAATAAGACAGACAGTCCAATGAGAGAGACAAATGAATGGAGAGATGATTACATCTTCTTTGAAGCTGGTCAGAGAGAAGCCCAGTGAGCACAGGGCCACCAAGGAGGGGCCCATGACATGCACCCAGGCCAGGAGTCCCCCTTAGACCCAAAGCCAGGCTCCACCAAAGAGCCTCATCCTGCATAAGCACGCATACTGATGACACACAGCTAGTCTGTCAGATTTCTCCTGATCTGAAAAAGTACTTGGAGAACCAGAGTGAAACTGAAATTTTTATCAGTCACAGGAGTACAGATTTGACATCATCAAAGAAATATTTTCAATACCGTGGGGAAGGGCAGGCAGTGTAATTAGCCGTGAGTAGAATACTTCCCGCTTTCGAGGGTGGAGAAAACTTGGGCTCCAGGTGCTGTGGGCCTTGAATGGGGGAGGAGTGACTCAACTCACAGATCCCTGCTGGGAAAGGAACGTTTTACCACACTCCATCACCTGTAAATCACAGACTCAAAGACTGGTGTGTTTTTTGTTTGTTTGTTCGTTTGTTTTAATTTTTATAGTCCCAGAAGACTCCTGCTGATCATAATTCCTTGATATGATCTTTTAAATAATTTTCAAAATTAGACTGTGAAGGGTTGAATTTTGTCTCTCCCCTCCCTGCAATTTATATCCTGAAGTCCTAACCCTCGGTCCCTCAGAATGTGACCTTATTTGGAGATGGGATCTGTACAGAGGTAATCAAGTTAAAATGAAGTCATTCAGGTGGGTACAAACCCAGTATGACTAGTGTCCCTCTGAAATGGGGAAATTTGGACACAGACAGGCACTGAGGGAAGAAAATGTGAAAAGACATAGAGAGAAGACAGTCATCTACAAGCCAAGGAGAGAGGCCTGGAACAGATCCTTCTGCCCTCAGAAGGAGCCAATCCTGCAAAATCTTGACTTTGAACTTCTATCCTCTAGAGTTGTAACATAATAAATTTCTGTTGTTTCAGCCAACCAGGCTATGGTGCTTTGTTATAGCAGCACTAAGAGTAAATAGCAATTTTTCTTTAGACCAAGACAGAAAAGAACCTCATCTATGTCCTTCCTAATCACAGTTGAATTCAAGGATTGTTTAGTTCCTCTGTGAGAATATACATATTGTATGTATTTCATACCTATGATTTGGCACAAGACAGAGAGTAACAAAGCTTTTACATTCTTGAAGGGTCCGGTGGAGTGTTAGGCATATAGATTCAGCTCAATTTAACAGATATTTATTGATCCTTCCATGTGCCAGGTACTAGGCTGGAGACGCAGAAACTGTAGTCCCTGCTTTCAAGGAAATCACAATCTGGAGAAAAAGTGCAAGTGTGTAAATAATTACACTTCAGAATCATAAGCACAGTGGTTGAAATGCATAAAGAATGACACCAGAGGACTTCCCTGGTTAAGATTTGTCTTCCAATGTAAGAGGTGTGGGTTTGATCCCTGGCCAGGGAGCTAAAATTCACATGCCTCTTGACCAAAAGAACAAAATATAAAAAGGAAGCAATATTGTCACAAATTCAATAAAGACTTTTAAAATGCTCCATGTAAAAAAAAAAAAAAAAAGACATGAGGAAAAAAGTGCCTATCTCAAGGAATGGGGGCCAGTCAGAGAAGCTTCTCAAATCTTTATTAATAGAGAGTGTTATGTAAATTATGGTATATTCATACAATGGCCACCCTAGGGGAATTATGCAGCTGTTAAAACATGAAGTAGAATTACATATACTCTTATGGAAAGATCTTCAAGGCATTAAGTGAACAAGTTAAATGGGAGAATAATATACATAGTATGGTACCATTTGTGTCATCAAGAGAAGGATATATGAATAGTTACCTCGATTTGTGAATGCATAGAAAGACCCTGGAAGAAAATGTAAAAACTGGTAATACTAGTTACCTGAAAGAATGGGGGAGGAGCTCTCAGGAAACTTGCTCTGGACACCTGAGATGACTGTTGGAGATTTCATCTCCCAGGGAACCCAGCTCTATTCTCCATCCTCATGCCGTGTCCATCCAGCCAGTGTGTCTGCTTACACTGCGGCCCTGTCCACAGATCCTCAGTCATACGCACACTGTTTGTTTTACTGGACTTACAGCAAAGAGCTTTGGATTCAACAGCAGGCAGAACTGGTTCCACATCCCCAAATTTTCACTCACTAGCTGTGTGATCTTAAAAAATATATATCTTTATCCTCTGAGCCTCATCATGGGGTGATCATAAGAATTTTAAAAGGTAATACCCATTGAAAGTGAAAGTGAAGTGACTCAGTCATGTCCAACTCTTTGCGACCCCATGGACTATAGCCTACCAGGCTCCTCCGCCCATGGGATTTTCCAGGCTAGTATACTGGAGTGAGTTGCGATTTCCTTCTCCAGGAGATCTTCCCGACCCAGAGACTGAGCCTGGGTCTCCCATGTTTTAGGCAGATGCTTTACCGTCTGAGCCACCAGGGAAGATGGGTTCAATAAATCATAGCTTTAAAAAAGATAAATAACAGGAATCAGTCAATATTCAACTGATCCCCACTGAAATCAGACCAGCCCGAAGGTTAGGCTTGTGTGTCTGTATTAGCCACTCAGTCATGTCTAAATATTTGTGACCCCATGGACTATAGACCACCGGGCTCCTCTGTGGTGGAATTCTCCAGGCAAAAATACTGGAGTGAGTTGCCATTCCCTTCTCCAGGGGATCTTCCCAACCCAGGGATCGAACGTGCGTCTCCTGCACTGGCAGGCAGATTTTTTACCATCTGAGCCACTAAGGAAGCCCCTCAGGTCCTGCTTATTTATGGCCAAGTGGACTGTCTGTCTCATCATAGGTGACTGAACTTGAGTTTTAGTAAAAAAAAAAGTTACATCAAATCAAACCAAAAGGAAGTAAATAATGGATTTGAAGATTTGATCAAGAGTGCCCATCTTAAATAAATGAGAGATTCTGCCTTTTCCCTCGGTCCTCTCCACTCCCACTCCCCACTACATGCATGCATGTGCGTGCACGCACGCAGGCAAACACCTCCAAACCACTAGAACCTTGTGCAGACCTGTTCCCATGGGAAGAAAACCCAGTATGACACCATCTGAACATGCAAATTTGCTGTATCTTTTATCAGAGCATCCATCAAGAAGTTTCTTTAAAATAATGCTTGCCCTAGAGCATTTAGCATATATTTAGCCCTACTGAATAAATGCAATTCACTAGATATTTATTTAGTCTTCATAATATGAAAACTAGTAGTGTGATAGACTCTTACTGTCAGCTCCATAGTACCTGACCCTGCTTCTTACATTAGGGAACTCTCTCATTCTGTGGGTTTAGGGAAGAAGTAGAGACCTTTCTCTTTAAACAAAAGTTGAAAGAAAACAGGCATCTTTTCAACCCACTCCCTGGCAGCCAGAGCTCTGATCTGTACATTGGACTCAGCTATTTGGTGTCTCAATCTGGGACTTTCAACCTGGAGCAAGTGGTATAAAGACAGGGGGAAGTTCGAGACAATCACAGCCTCACGATTTGGAAGTCTGGTAGCAGCCTCAGCAGTGAGCCTCATAACCAGACAGTTCCTGGGGCTAGACCTGGACTGTGTTCTCAGCTGCCTAATCTACCTTCATTCCTGCCCATTTTCCTCAGCTGATTCTTCAGCCTTCTTGTTGGTCCTGTGAACAACCCAAAATCCTTTCAATAGCTTCCTATTTTCCTTAAGTTAACCAGACTTGGTACCTATTTATTTGAAACCAAGAACCCTTTCTGGAACCAATCACTGCAAATTATTGAGCAGCTATGAGCTAGGAATTATTCCAAGCTCTTTACATGGAGTATTTCACTTACCCTTCGTAACAATCTTTGGAGAACAGAACCTGTTACTCCCATTTGACAAGTGAGAACATGGAGGCTTGAGTTAAATAGGTAACTCAAGTTCAACAGCTAGGAAAAAAGGCAGAGTCAGGATTCAAATCCAGAGCCATCTGACTGATTGACAAATCCAGAGCCATCTCCATTGCACTCTCTCCTGCGCAGCTCCCTCATGTATTTGTGGATTAGTTTTACCAGTTACTCAAAGTGTCTTATACCTGATATCATGTAATCCTGACAACTCCTCGAGGCTGGAATTTTTAACACCCCCCCTTTTTTTAACGAATGAGGAAACAGCCTCGGCAAGATTAAAAGCAACTTGCTCAAATATTTGTCATAAGCCTTAAAACTGTGCATACTCTGTGATTCAATGATTTCAGATTTGAGCATTTATCCCAAGGAAATCATCAGAGGCATGACCAAAGATTACTCACTGAGCTGTCATTCATTGCAGGGGAAAACTAGAGACCATCCTTATGTCCAGTGATCAGGAAATGGCCTAATTAGGGAATACCACATGATGGAATATTATTTTGATCATTAAATTCAATCTGTAGAAGCAAATCAGTATTTGCCTGGGCTTGGGAGGAATATGAGGACTGACGTCAAACAGGGTCTTCAGGAATTTTCGAGAATGATGGAGATGTTCTATGTCTTGACTGTGGTAATGATTACATGAGTGCGCACAGTTTTCCGAATGCATCAAGTTATCCACTTAAAATGGGTGCATTTTAAAAAAATTATATTCATTTATTTTTGGCTGTGCTGGGTCTTTGTGTGGGCTGTATGGGCTTTCTCTAGCTGCTGTGAGCAGGGGCTACTCTCTGGTTGCAGAGCACAGGCTTCCCATTGCAGTGGCTTCTCTTGTTGCAGAGCACAGGCTCTAGCCACATGGGTTTCTGCAGCTGGCGGGACATGGGCTTAGTAGCTGTGGTTCCTGGGCTCAGAGCACAGGCTCAGTAGTTGTAGCCCATGGGCTTAGTTGTCCCACGGCATGTGGGATCTTCCTGGACCAGGGATCAAACCCGTGTCTTCTACACTGGCAGGCAGATTCTTTACTGACCCACCAGGGAAGCCCGGGTGCATTTATTATAAGTAACTTATACCTCAAAAAAATGTATAAAGCTACTTCTGTAGAAAAGATTTTTATCAAGGATAATGTTCCTAAAATATTAATTGAAAAGTTTAAAAAATAATATTTACAATATATTTATTTTCATGTGTGTTCCATGCATAGAGAAGAAATAAGAAGGGAATATACCAAAATAACAATAGTGACTATCATTGGATGGTGGGAATTATGGATAATTTAGACCTTCTTTACACTTCTCTGTGTTCCTTAGTGATCAGAAGAAACAAACACTAAAAAAAAAAAAGTTATTGACTTGCTGTATGTGATACAAGTATCTAATAGAGAAGAGACTAGAAATTAGGACTTTGTAGCCAAGTTAATTGTACCTTCCGCTATGCCTCAGAGTTTCTACTCTGTACCAGGAATTGCTGTGTTGCATGCTTTGGAAAATTGCCTATAAAACATGTTTTTGCCTGTGAGGAATGTGAACTCTGCACGGAAGGGTGAGGAAGGCGTGATTACATCTAGGGAATTGAGGGAGGCTTCACAGAGGTGGATTCTATGATGAGCCAAGAAGGATGAGTGGAACCAAGATGGGCAAAGACTAAGGCTAGGAGGGCAAGAGAGTCTTCAGTCCAGACCAGGGGAATCGTGTGGAGGGTGACTCTGGGGAATGAGGTAACAGGAGAATCTGGACTCCATTAGGAGGGGCCCTTGAATGAGGCCTGAGTAGTTGGGCCCAACAGGCCACTGTACAGATGCCAGAACAAGGCATCCATAGACTGCTGCTGCCGCTGCTGCTCCTCAGTCGCTTCAGTCGTGTCCAACTCTGTGCCACCCCATAGACGGCAGCCCACCAGGCTCCCCCGTCCCTGGGATTCTCCAGGCAAGGACACTGGAGTAGGTTGCCATTTCCTTCTCCAATGCAGGAAAGTGAAAGTGAAGTCATTCAGTCGTGTCCGACTCTTCGTGACCCCATGGACTACAGCCTACCAGGCTCCTCCATCCATGGGATTTTCCAAGCAAGAGTACTGGAGTGGGGTGCCATTTTAGCAGTGCTTAATCCTGCTTCCTGACAAAGATCTCTGAGTTAAAATGTGCATCATGAGAAAATAAACACAGTACTGAAAAACCCAATTTATGGTCACTTTTGGGGTGCATATGACAGCTGCGCCTTACCATAGCCAGTTCAGATCTCCAGAACAGCCAGGTGGCTCAGGGTCACTCAGCTCCCTCTCTTTATCATACCAGGCGAGCCCCAGTGGCAGGGCTGCTGGCATTTTGTATTCTGGTGCCCACCACAATTTGTATCTGTGACTGGTATAGAGAACAGAGTCAGTAAATGGCTATGAAATGAATAAGAGAGACGTTTACATTTTAGAAGGAAATCTAAGAAAGGAAGTATGGTATAATGGTTAGAGCACTGACTCTGGAACCAGATTGCTTGATTTTGAGTCCAGGCTTTGCCACTTCTTGGCTCTGTGACCTTGGGAAAGTTACTTAACCTTTCTGTGCTTTGGTTTCCTGTATCTAGAACATGAGATCATGAGAGGGTCCTCTCTCCTAGGTTGTTTTGAGGATTAATCAAGTTAGTAGGTGAAAAGCACTTAGAACAATGCCTGGCATGTAGTGAATGATATATAAGTGTTAAATATTATTATAAGATTTTTCTAGTCCAACCTCTTGCTTTAGAGATGAGGAAACTGAAGTTGAAAGAAAGGCAAGTGATTTGTTCAAGATCACAAAAGGAGTTGAAGGTGTAACCGAAGGCTCTGCGTCTATGAATCGATACAGCTGTGGAATTAAAGTATTTATTGGTTAGCTTCTTGCCCTGTGACTGCCATTGTCTGAGATTTTTTCTGGGGAACCTGAGTCATGTTTCCACTCTTTGGGTTGGGATAAAAATGTGTATACACAAGAAACAGCTTAATAGAGAATGCATTCCTAGCCAGACAGCACAGCAAGAGATAGGAGATCAGAAAATGAGAAGATTAACCTGAGCTGGCTGAACCAGGCAGTGGCTTCTTGGATCTGCAGGGTGGAGAAATTATCAGGACAGTGGCTTTCGATTTTGGTGTGTGGAGAGTGACTGGGAGTGACTGGAAAATGTCAGACATCCCAGCTCCACAGACTCTCCTTCCACATAGCAGTGAGAGGGGAAAGCCCTTTGGAATCAGGCAATCTGGGCTGAAATCCTGGCTATATCATTTATCAGGTGAGTGACCTGTGGACAGTCCCTTGCTGTCTCTGAGCATTAGTGTCTTAATCTATAAAATGGAAATAACAATTCCTGTCCACTGGGTTGTTGTGGGACCAAAAGAGCTGGTACACTGAGAGACACGGAAGATTAATTAAGATTAATCGCTTTTCTTTTGGGCCCTCTTCTTTGGCCCACCAGATTGAGAAGTCCTTTAATACCTCTCTAATGAGGGCCAGGCTGTAAGCTGGAGACAGAACAAATCAAACTAAATCATTAGAAGAGTTTTAATTATCTTCCCTTGAGACCTGAGACCAGGCCTTTTTTTTTTTTTTTTTTTTTTTGTCCCCCTGGCAGGGGGAGGAAGGTGCTAAAGATGGAGGGAACATAAAGTTTTGGAAAAGGTGTGGTGAGGACTGCAAAGGAAAGCCCCAGGAAGGGAGAAGATAGACACTGAGTACCTTAGGTATGGCCAACCCCAAGTAGGGCATCAACTTTCCTTTGGTGGAAAGGAAAGGTACTAACATGTGTTGAGTATGATTAAGTGCCAGGCATTGGGCTAGATGCCAGGAATACAACTTTGAACTATATATGACTCTTACCCTGAGAAGCTCCAGTCTTTTGATAGACATTAGCGGGAAAGTAAAGCATTTTTAAGTCACATAATTATAATACGAACAAGACAACACAGAAGACAGAATGACTAATACTATGAGGAAGTCATATGGAAGGTGGGTTTTGACAGATGAATAGAAGTTCAATTTAGGAAGGCAATCTAAGGAAGGGCAAATGATATAAGGCTCCGCACTACTGGAGTAAAAAATGGTCTGAAAAGATGAGTTTGAGAGATGAGGCTGGGGAGGGAGATAGAGGCTAAATGATGATAATTAGCCTTTATCCTAAAGTGATTGGAGCCAACATAGGGTTTTAAAGGAAAAGAGGATTGTGTCCAATTTTTAAGTTAGAAAGACACCCGTGGCAGCAAAACGCAAGGTGTGCTGGAGTGCGGGCAAGCCTGGAAGTAGAATGCTGTTGAAGATGCAGTTTCTTGCTCCAGTAGAGAGCATGAGGGTCTGTACTAGGAAATCACGTGGCCATCTTCTCCAGAGCTCCTCAACCACATGCAACCTTATCCTCTCCTTAATCCACAGCGTATGTTTTTCCTCACTCATGGCCCCCACCACACTGGGCCATGTGTTGCGATTATCTGTATATTTGTCTTCCTTCCTCTGCCAGGTTGAGAGCACTTTTATTTCTCTGAATCCCTGGAGCTGGTTCACAGTTGGCACCAATGTGTTTTGAGGGTCATGGGGTTTGCAAAGAAGGGCATAGGGTGTACACAGCATGCGGTCCTGTTCATGAGCCAAACAAGACCTCCAGGCCTTCTGTTCACTCACTTCCTTTCTGTATTTGTCCTTAATCAAACTGTGCAAAGAAATCTTAACCGCCTTCTGTATTGTTTTGTGAATCAACAGAAGAGTCTTGTATGTTTACCAACTGGTGCTTTAAGGAAATAACACATAATCAGGGGAGGAAAAACCAGCTGGTGGTAGTTGGAGTTTGCCTGCCTGATTGTTTGTTTCCCCTCTCAAAAAAAAAAAAAAAAAAAAAATTGATCTTGGTTCAGCCTAGGACAATTTTCCAGAGGTGAACTTGCCAGTTCACAAAGACACTTGCGTGGAGGATTATTTTCTCCTTTGCTCCTCCATGACTTTCCCTTTGCCTGATGCATCTGCATGGGCCCAAACAGGGCAACTGCCGGTTAACTGGAGCCGAAAGTTGTTATCACCTGACATCTTCAGCAACAGCTTTATGTAAAAGGAGCTGGTTCCAGCAAGCTCACGTCCCCAGGCGGGAGCCGGCCAGCGATGGCATCCTCCGGGCGCCTGTGAGCTGCACGCCGCCAGGGGCAGGGGCAGGAAAGCAGGCAGCACCACGGAGGGCTGGGACCGTGTGGGGTGCTGGAGGGAGCTGCCTCCGAGGACACGTGGGCAGGGAAGTCAGGCAAGAGAGGACTGCGAGTCCCGGGCAGCACCTGTTCCCAGGGAGTAAATAATACTTTGCCCTTGTGTCATAATTCCTGCCTGTCGCCCAGCAGGCATCCAGTTCATCCTGCGCTGTGGGCCGCCAGCCTCGCACCAGCGCGCTGCTGGTTTCAAATATGCTTTGAAAAAGAAAGCAAAGGTCCCGGTGGCTTCTGCTCCCTGCTCAGCTTGCTCTCCCTCCTGGACTCTCATTTCACAGCTGCCGTCCAACTGTAAGGCTCCCAGGGTGGGCCTGCCAAGTATTTGCATCTGACGCCTCCAGCTCTGGAGAGAAGCGAGGTGACCAGGGCAGAGAGCCTGAGACCACTCGGCCGTGGTCCCAGGAGGACAGGTGCTAGGGGCTGCGGCTTCACCCATCCCCCCTCTCCTCTTCTACCTCCATTCCCCTCTCTGTTTCCAGTCTATTCACAGGACAATATTTGAAGTATTCGAAATATGGGCGTCATATCCCAAGACTGAACGCCAGGCCCATTGTGTGGAAGGAGAATTAGTAAATTTAGAGACAGGGAAGATTAATCCGTCTGTTTGGTGATGAATCAGAGTTCCGCAATCCCTCTGTTTTGAAAGGACATCGTTTATCGGTTAAGTAATAATGCAGTGGCTAAAAACTTGGGTACTAAGGGCAAACAGGCCTGGGTTCAAATTCCAGCCTGGCCACCAGCCTGCAGCAGGATTATATTTGGGTAAATTCCTTTGTTGCGTTTGTTGGGTGACCAACTCATCCAGGTTTACCCTGGATTTTCCAAGGACTGGAAACCCCCTCAGCCAGCCTGGGCACACTCAGGAGAGGATCAAGATGGTGCTCAGCTTCTAGGGTGTGAAACCTAACTGCATAAGACTCCTATGATGTTTGGGGAGGTGGGTTTTGTTCTATTTTGTTTTCATTTGGTTTTTAACTGAAGGAAAATTGTTTTACAATGTTGTCATGTTTTCTACCCTACAACAACATAAATCAGCCATAAGTATACATATATCCCCTCCCTCTTGAGCCTCCCTCATCCCTTCATCCCACCCCTCTAGATCAGCCCCTGGCTGGGCTCCCTGTGTTATGCAGAAACTTCTTACCAGCTATTTCACATAAGGTAGTGTATATATGTCTATGCCACTTCCTCCATGGGTCCCACTCTCCCCTTTACACGGGAATATTACTCAGCCATAAAAGAGTGAATGACTTCAAGTCAGTCCTAGTGAGGTGGATGAACCTCGAGGCTGTTACACGGAGTGAAGGAAGCCAGAAAGAGAAAAACCAGTATCACATATTAGCGCATATATTGGAGAAGGAAATGGCACCCCAGTCTAGTATTCTTGCCTGGGAAATCTCATAGGCAGAGGAGCCTGGTGGGCTACACAGAGTCGGACACAACTTAGTGACCGATTTTCACTTTTCTATCTCAATTTCAAACATGGCATTGGTGAACCTATTTGCAAGGAGAGAACGGAGGCGCAGGTCTAGGAGATGCCTACAATGCTTACCATGCTGCCTAGTGCACACCGAGTACCCTGCTAGCTAAGCTAGTTGATGCCCTTTCGAGTGCTCAAAGGTCTTGGAGTGCTCAAGTGACCTGGCGCCCTGCTGAGTGCAAGAGATACAGCTGCAAACATACCTGTCACTGTGTAAACACAGCAGCATTTGTGGCTGGAGTCAGCCCTGTTACACTAGTCAGCTAGTGTAATCTCTGCTTTACTGATGAGGAAATTAAGTCTCTGAGGGGAAGGACTTGCCCAACATTAATAGTTAGGAAGGGAAGGACTTGGATCTTGAACCCAGCTCTTCTATGTCAAGCCCTGAGTTCTTTTGCCTTGGGTCGTTTCACCTCCTTTGAGGTCATTTACACTATACCTTGACTATTGCACCTGCCTTTGCTCAAGCTGTCGCCTCTTCTGGAATGCCCTGCTCCCTGCTCTGGCCTGTCAGCCCTCCATCTCTTCACCTGGCTAACTCCTACTCTTCTTGGTACACAGTTCAGGTATCACCTTCTCCAGAAACCTGTACTCACCCCTCTTCTGTGTCTCTGCCCTCTTAACACCCCTAGATGCTGAAGCTGAAGCACCAATACTTTGGCCACTTGATGAGAAGAGCCAACTCATTGGAAAAGACTCTGATGCTGGGAAAGGTTGAAGGCAAAAGAAGGAGTGGTAGAGGATGAGATAGTTAGATAGCATCACTGACTCAGTGGCCATGAATTTGAGCAAATTCCAGGAGAGAGTAAAAGACAGGGGAGTTTGGCGTGCTGTGGCCCGTGGGTCGCCGAGAGTTGGGCATGACTTAGTGACTGAACAGCTACAACAACAACATTCCTTAAGTATCTCTGCTGCTATGGTTCCCTCACTGTATCCTAATGACTTATTCATGGACTGTCTCCTGCGAGCCTCTGGAAGCCAGGGGTTTCCACCTCCCCACCTTCCCAGAGCCAAGCATGGCTCCGGACACAAACCTGGTGCTCTGTGCATGTCATGGACCTGCGCTAAATTCATTAAAGTCTGACATGATTTTCTACTTAGCAATAATAAAACAGCTACTATTACTTGAATCTTATGATGTGTCAGGCACTATACTGAGCATATACATTACTCATTTAATCCTCACAACAAACTCATGAGGTTTGATAAATGACAAATAGGAAAATAAGGCTCAGAGAAGCCAAATAACCTGCCCTAGGTCACACAGCCAACAAGCAGCATATCCAAACTTTGATCCAGATCTGCCTAACAGCCTCTTAACCTCTGGGCTCTTTACTATCTCCGGCACCTAACTCAGTTCCTTGCCCAGAAGAGGCACTGGGGACTAGCTGACAAGGTGGGCGGCTAGCATGGGGCAGGGACCAAGCTCTCCACAGGACCACAGTGCCCACAGGCTCACTCTCTCTGGGCCCTCACAGCTTGCTGGGCTGTGTTTTAGGAGGAACCAGCTCCCTGGCCTGGCACCGAAAGCCCTTCTTAATTCCAAGGCTCATTTTCACCTCCATGCACCTTCCCAGCCTTTCTCATCCTCCCCGGGGCAAGGTGAGGTCTGAGAAACCTGAGGAATGTGGCTGAATTGTCTTCAACAAATTCTTTGCGGGTAAAACCTAGGGGAGTTTCCAGCTACTTTCCTCTGACTGTTTCAGCTAAGAACACCAGGATAAGCTGCAATGACTCAGCCCATGGAAAATTAGGGCCACTGAAGTTTCCCAGGAAGTCGTGTTTCTGTACACATGTCTGCAGCCAGCCAGGGCAGGAAGTCGCTGGCAGTCCAGGGTCCTCCCAGCCTCCCTGTGCGGGGATGGGCAGAAGGCCAGGAGAATGAGCCCGGCTGCCCAGGTGAGAGAGGCGAGGTCTGGAGGGGACCTCTCATCTGTAAGAAACCTCAGGGATGGACTTGGAGGATGGGTCCTGGTCACAGTCTTTCCAAAGTAACAATGGCCAGTGATGCAGCTTTTCTGAGCTTTGGGGTCCTCTCTGTAGAAATGTACCTATTTTTAAAAGGCTGACGTGAGATTAAAGAAATTAAGGTCTGCACGATGCTGAGCAGTCCCCACCCTGCGTAGGTGCTTGACAGCAGTAGCTCTTATTATGTGAGTGAGGAAGAGGAAGAATTATGAGTGGAGCCCCAGCGTCTGGGGTGGCCATGAGTCCAGCCGATTCCTCACCACTTCCCCTCAGAAAGAGTCTGTTTGCTGCGTCACCGGGCTCAGCTGCACGTACCGTGTTCCCCTGACCAGCGGCTCCCAAAGTGTGTTTTCTACAGGCTGGTGTCTGCAGGAAGGACTGGAAGGGGGGTGTCCAGAACCCATTGTTCTGCAGCCCTGGCAAGCCGAGAGTGCATGACCCTGCAACACTGTCTCAAGGGGACCTTTCCTCCAGAGGTCAGGCTGGGTCTACGCTCTTACCCAGTGAGGACCTGCCTTTGAGAAATTCCTTCTGGAAACATGGCAGGAGGGCTCATGAGCTCCACAGTCTTGGCTATGACCCCCTTCTCTCCCTGCCACCCACCCCCCCCTTTTTTTTTTTTGGCAGAACCTGAGGCAAATGGAAAATTTATGCTCAGGTAAAGGAAGATGTGATGTGTCTTAGATAATATCGCTTTTTCTCTGACTTTGAAGTATGGCAAAGAAGAGCCACATGACCTAAAATTGATAATAAAAAGTCTTTAAAGTATGGTCATGTCTTCTGGTCAAGTCAATAAGTATCTATTAAATTGATAAGTGTTTGAAGACAGGCTCATGTAGCCTTTATAGATGGAAAGGCCCATGGAACTGATGTAACAGTTAAGAAATGGGAGCTTCAAGAGGAGAAGTGACATTCTGAAGATTATCAGCCAGGTGGGGGGCGTATTTAATCCAATACACTGATTTTTGGTTTAATTCTATCTCCTCCTCCTCCTCCTCCTCCTCCTGCTTCTCATGGCCACCCCATGATGTGGCTGGTACGGTGCTGGGCAACATAAGAAAACCAAGAATTAAGGGGAACACCTCTGTTTTTGAGAATCTTTCAGTCTAGTAGAAAAACCAGTAGGTTAAGCAGTGAACAGATGATCCTTAATAGGATATGCAGGAAAAGGACAAAATCATCATATGAGACAGACATATCCTGGCTCTATCTCCTGGAAAGGTCCCACCAGTCACCATCTGTGGGACCTGGGACAGGTTACCTAGCATCTGGAAACCATAATTTCCTCACCTATAAACCTACCTCTTAGGGTTACTATGAAAGCATTTAGTGGAGAGCTTAGCACACAGTAAGTGCTTGCTATGAAAGCATTTAGCATAGACCCTAACACATACTGGGCTGCCCAAGTGGCTCAGTGGGTAAAGAACCCACCTGAAATGCAGGAGACACAAGAGATATGGATCTGATTCCTGGGTCAGAAGATCCCTTGGAGGAGGGCACGGCAGCCCACTCCAGGATTCTTGCCTGGGAAATCCCATGGACAGAGGAGCCTGGCAGGCTACAGTCCATAGATGGCAAAGAGTTGGACACAACTGAATTGACTGAGCACAGTAGCACACACTAGGAGCTCAGTAAAAGGAAGCAAAAATAAATCCAAGTCCTACCAAAATGTCACTTCTTCCTATTAGACTTTCCTGTGAAAATCCCATCGGTTGCACTGTGAATTTACATCTGGTTTTCCTTTAGTCCTCAGAAGAGCATTCAGATAACTGGGGAAGATTCTGAATAAATATTCCTTAAACGGTACATGAATAATAAAATTAACAAGCACAGCACACTTATGATATGTCTGGAACTGTTTTCAGCACTATCTGCTCTATGTAACTTATGTAATACATGCATTGTACTGGTACAACCATGCTATGAGCTGGATACTATTATCATTCCCATTTTACAGATAAGCAAACTGAGGTCCAGAGATACTAAGATTATATGGGGAGTGTGTAATTTAGCTGAGAATGAAGTCATGTAAGCGAACTCCAATGTTTGTGTTCCTATGAATGAACAGTGAACCAGTGAGTATATCCCCTATTTTACAGATACCTTCAGAGCATAATTGAACTGCCTGAGGTCACACAGCTGGTTTCACGCTAAAATGGCCATCAGATGGCAGGAGTCCACTTCCCGGCTCCCATTTGAAGTTGGGTGTAGTCATGTGACTTGCTTTATTTGATAAAATGTGAGTGGGAGTTGTCCACAGCACTTCCAGATGGAAGCTTTAAGAATTTGCCACCTTTCTTAGAAGCACATGTTGAAATGAAGCCGCTGCTTCCTGCATCAATGAGGGACTAAAATAAGCAGAGTCCACCGCCTACCAATGACAGCATTAAGTGAGAAATAAATTGTTATTGTGTTAAGACACTGAGACTGGGGAGACTTGTTATCACAGCAGGACCTGGCTTCTCCTGACTGATACATGGAGAAGAAAGGATGAGAGCTTGGGTTAAGCAAATACTCATAAACTTCCTTTTGCATTTCTTAACCCCAGCCTCCAGTGTACACTTGGGGGTTTACCCATCAAAGGCTCCTTCCCGCAGTGGGCTAAACTCAGCCTGGACGAGCTGGATCATTTATGGAATGAAGAGAAGACAGCTGCAGAATTCCAGCTCCTGACAGAAGGCTCTAGACAGACACTGACAGCTTGGCTCTGCAGGTTTGATACACCAGATATCCCCTCCCCAAAGTGCTGTCTTGCATCAGTTTTTCTTAGTGAATAGAATGCTATCGAGAGAGTGAGCTTTTCAAAAAGCAATCCATAGATATTGAGATTAGCATGTCTATCTTCTAAAGCTGAGGATGTAAAATCAAGTTTAATTGACCAATTTATGTTTGAGTGATTTTGAAAAGGTTGTAAAGAGTTTTAAGAATAGTTATATACCTAATAAGATTATCACTTTCCATTTGACAAACACATTAACAAGAAAACGATTGATCTTGACACCAGAAATGGTCAACTACTTTTTCAAAGCAATTTTGACTGGTTAAATGAATCCAACTAGAATTTAAAAAAATGATTTCTATATGAGAGTATCCCTTATATTTAAGTAATGAGAGATTATATACAAGAAGAGTTTCTAGATTTTAAATACTTAATTTAAAAAATTTGGTGGCACACACCAAAAAGTTAATAGTGTCTCAGACAAGATGAACTCTATATTCATCCTTAGATTTTTCTGGATCCTCAAAATTTTTATTTCTATGCTTTATATTTTTATGTTTTTCAATATCTTCTGATTTTTGCATAGACTAATTTTAAAATCAAATAGAACAATTAAAGTTTGGGTTTTTTTTTTTTAAAGTTGTAGTCAACCTGTGTGTCCTTTCCTGAGATTTCCTGGCTATCTTTGGGGCCACTGGAGGACAACTTGAAGGTGAATCTGAGCCTGGCTGTGCTGAATGGTTGAGGGCAGACCCACAAACACAGCATGTGGGGCCAAGAGACGACCTCGGAGCACACTGGGCACAGCTTCTCCTCTCACAGGTAAGAGAGCTAAGACCCAAAGAATGCATGTGCCCAGGGCCTCACAGCTGGCGAGTTGTAAAGTGGAGCAAGCCATGGAACCCAGGTCTGTCTAATGCCAAAGGTCATGCACTTTTCACTGCTCGCCAGTTTTGAGGAGTCTGAAAGTTTCTGGTTTGCATTACTGCACTGGAACTTAGGTTTAATTCAATAATAACATCATTCCCATGTTCTGACACCATCCGTATCTGCAATGCACTTTTCAGATAAAGCATATACAAATGCATAATCTCACTTGAACCCATAACAACCGGGGGTTACAAAAGACGCTGAGCACTCAAACTCAGCCTCCTGTCTTCTTGATCCCTCTCTGTGTGTCGGCCCTCTCCCTCACCTTTACATATTCAAGTGGAAAACTGTGAGGCACCAGCCGCATCTCAGTGCTTCTGTTTCTTAACTATGTGGTTTAGGACAGATGACTGAACCTCCCTGAAGCTCAGTTCCCTCCTCTGTGAAATGGGCATATTAATGTGAGTTGTCCAGATGATTGAAGGAAGTAGCACAGGCAGTGTGGCCGGCCCATGTTCTTTTCCAGGCTGCAGCTCACCAGGCCCTCTCACTTGACCAAAAACTTTCACGGTGTGCACCTTCTCTTCCCTTTACTGAAGTCTTCTCCACGTCACTGGCTGGTGTCCTCTGCCTGCCCTTTAATGCAGCGTCAATGCAGTCTCCTCTGAGAAGCCTGCCCTACTCCTTCAGCCAAACTGAACACTCCCATTTTTGCATTGTTGTTGAAAGTATGGTTCCCGCCACACTTCTTGCACTTTAGGCTCTTGTTGCTAAGTAGGTGACTGACATTTCTTTCCAGCATCCACTGTGCCGTACCAGAATCAAGGATCTTTCATAAGAGATAAAGCTGGATCTTCAACTCAGGCTTTCAAAGGGCTTATATATCTATTGATCTCACCATCCCCACATACACACACACATAACGTGTATTTGCACATATGTATTTGCATGTGTTTATAAAATATACATGCATATATATTTAATAATTCATCCCTAATTCTTATTCCATTAGAAGAAGAGATCAAGATGTGGAAGATCTTAGCTTTTCATCCCTAACTCTGAAAAGCAAAGGTAAAGAAATATGGAAGTTAAACAGAGGTGGATAAAGGTGGGGTTGGAGGAGGGAAAAGCTTGACAAGGGAGAAAGAGGAAGAAGATGGCTAAACATATGATCTCAGTCCTCAGAACAACCCTGGTGTGACTTCCACTTTGTAGATGAGGCAATCAAAGCCTATAAAGGTGAAGTGCCACTCCCAAGGTCACGGAGCCTGAGCAGATCCTCGCTCTGTATCATTCTCAAGCTGGCATTTTGATGCAAAACCAGGCTGCCTTCTCCTTGCCAGGTATCTGGCGGTGGTTAGATACGTGAGCTGTGAACCTCCATGTTGAATCCTGACATGCCACTTACTAGCTGGGGGACTTTAGGTGGGTTACCTCCCTCTAGGCTTCTGTAAATAAAATAGGAGTGACAAAAAGGGAAGGATTGCATCATGTGGATGCTGTGGACATTAATGATCCCCAGCAAGTAAAGCAGGCTTCCCTGGTGGCTCAGTGATAAAGAATCTGCCTGCCAGTGCAGAAGATGTGGGTTCTATCCCTAGGTCAGGACGGTCCCCTGGAAAGGGCAATGGCAACTCACTCCAGTATTCTTGCCTGGGAAATCCCACAGATAGAGGAGCCTGGCAGGCTACAGTCTTTTGCTATAGGGTCACAAAAGAGTTGAATACAACTTACCAACTAAACAACAACAACAAAGTAAGTGAAGCCCTTAGAAAAGTTCCAGGTGCAGAGTTCATCCTCTGTCAGCATTAGCACTGGGCATTTAACCAGGTCTCCCCAGGAGGGGAGCAATGGCTCTGGCAGAGTCCAGCAGGCCCAGGAGGAGCCCACTTCTCCATTCCTCTAGACCTAACTTCTCCTTTGTCCTCGCTGCCTGAGGTCAGGACGCCGTCAGGATCCTGCTGTTCAGGTCATGATGACATAGGTTCCCATCCTCTGTGTAGGTGAGCCACAACTAGGGCACAGGTGGAATTCTGACGACAGGAGTTATGTCTTGTGGAAAACAAGCCAATGACAGCAGAACTGCTCGGTGTGCCCCATTTTGCTGATTTCTTCTCCTGAGTTTCCAGTTCACACAGCAACAGCATTGGTTTCTGCTTCATTTTCACATATCCCATCATTCCAACATAATTAGGAAAATGCCCAGGATCAGCTACCAGATGGAGAAACTGGGATTTGAACCTAGAGCATCTGAAGCATGCAGTGGCTTAGATGGCAAAGAATCCATCTGCAATGCAGGAGAACTGGGTTCGATCCCTGGGGTCAGGAAGACCCTCTGGAGAAGAGAATGGCAACCCACTCCAGTATTCCTGCCTGGAGAATTCCATGGACAGAGGAGCCTGGCCGGCTACAGGCCATGGGGTGGCAAAGAGTCAGACACAACTGAGCCACTAACACTTTCACTTTCATCTGATTCCAGATCCTGCTTGCTTAACCACTACCCCACAGGGTCACCTTTCCCCTATAGAATATACCTTGAGGAAAAGGCATCACCTCTCATTCACACTTCCAACCATGGTCAGTACATACCAGCTTGCTCATGGTAAATAATCAGTATCCAGTGATAGACTTGTTGCCTGACAACATTAAATGTTTCCATTTAATCTCTTCTCTTCCAAGCTGATTATCTCAGGGCTGAATTAAGGAAAGGCTGAAATAGTTACGCACTCATTCATCAAACATGTACTGAATGCTTAACTTGGACCAGACTCTAAGCTGGGTGCTGTGCTATGCTGTGCTTAGTCAGTCAGTCGTGTCTGACGCTTTGTGACCCCATGGACTGTAGCCTACCAACTCCTCTGTCCGTGGGGACTCTCCAGACAAGAATACTGGAGTGGGTTGCCATGCCCTCCTCCAGGGGATCTTCCCAATCCAGGGATCGAACTCAGGTCTTCCACTTTGCAGGAAGATTCTTTACCATCTGAGCCACCAGGGAAGCCCAAGCTGGGTGCTAGAGGAATGAAAATTAGCAAGACAAGACCTCTGCACTCCAGCTGCTTCGAGGCTGTGTCAAGAAAGCAGTGTAGGGATTCCCAACCTTGGGTGAACATTTGATTTTCTGGAGAGCTTTTTAAAAAGCACAGATGTCTGGGCCTCACCTCCAGTGGTTCTGATTTAACTTTTCTGAGGTGAGGCCTCAGGCCTTGTTTGTTTTTATTTTTTTAACAGTAAACTTTTTATTTTAGAACAGTTTTAGATTGACAGTTATTATGAAGGTACTGTGCTGTGCTTCGTCACTCAGTCGTGTCCGACTCTGCAACCCCATGGACTGTAGCCCACCAGGCTCCTCTGTCCATAGGGACTCTCCAGGCAAGAATACTGGAGTGGGTTGCCATGCCCTCCTCCAGAAGATCCTCCTGACCCAGGGATCAAACCCAGGTCTCCCACACTGCAGGCAGATTCTTCACCATCTGAGCCACGAGGAAAGCCCATGACAGCATTCCCGCAAGCACCATGCCGAGTTCCCCCACCATTAACATCTTTCATCAGTATGGTACATTTGTCACAATTAATGGACCAGTTCTGATACATTATTATTAACTAAAGCCCATACTTGATTTAAATTTCCTCAGTTTTCCCCTAATGTCCTTTGTTTGTCCCAGGATCCCACCTCAGTCAGTTCAGTTCAGTCGCTCAGTCGTGTCCGACTCTTTGCGACCCCATGAATCGCAGCACGCCAGGCCTCCCTGTCCATCACCATCTCTCGGAGTTCACTCAGACTCACGTCCATCGAGTCCGTGATGCCATCCAGCCATCTCATCCTCTGTCGTCCCCTTCTCCTCCTGCCCCCAATCCCTCCCAGCATCAGAGTCTTTTCCAATGAGTCAACTCTTCACATGAGGTGGCCACAGTACTGGAGTTCAGCTTTAGCATCATTCCTTCCAAAGAAATCCCAGGGCTGATCTCCTTGCAGTCCAAGGGACTCAAGAGTGTTCTCCAACACCACAGCTCAAAAGTATCAATTCTTCGGCGCTCAGCCTTCTTCACAGTCCAACTCTCACATCCATACATGACCACAGGAAAAACCATAGCCTTGACTAGACGGACCTTAGTCGGCAAAGTAATGTCTCTGCTTTTAGGACCCCTCATTACATTTAGTCATCACACCGCCTTAGGCTTGTCTTCTGTGAAAGCTTCTTGGCTTTGGTATTTTTTGAATTCCTCAGCTTATATTATACAACCAGGGTTGAGAACTTCTGGTCTGGAGTCAAAAGCATGAAACTTCTAAGGGTGGGCTGTCTGGGCTCAAATTCTGGCTGGGCTGTTTATTAGCTACGAGGCCTTGGGCACTAAGCAATCTGTAAAATGGAAATATTAATAGTGCTACCCCATTAGTTGTAAAGAGTGAATGAGTCCAGTGTTTCTCAACGTTCTCACATCATAATACCCAGAGAAAATACATAGTATTTGTGTGATGTATTAATGTAACACACAGGATCTAGTGGCATAAATCGATGAATCTTCTCACTGCCAGGGATGAAGGGCTCAAAGCTTGAGCTAACTGTAGCTCTTCTGTGTTGGGTTAGGAAGTTTTGGACTGATCTGTAAAAGCATTTAGGCTCCACCTGAGTGACACCTCCATAAATATTTTCCATAAACTAAATGAGGAAGAGATATACCTGAAGGAGCAAGGAGTAGTGCAGACTGGGGCAGTGATAGTGACAAGGCACAGGGCCGCGCTTTTGCAGCCCATTTGCACTGACCTGTCGCCTTTCAAAAGGACGTGAGCAGCGTATCTGGAACAGCAAAGAACCCGATCTCTCTTCCCGATGGACTCCAGGTGACCAAACCCCAGGTCACCTCGTTACACTGTGAGGAACAAGAGCAGCCAGGCTGCTGACACATGAGGAATGCAGGGCGCCTGAAAAATTAAGCAGCGCCACTTGGAAACTGAAGTTTCACGATTTCATGTCAGGAGCCTCCTCCGAAGATCCTTCCTGCCGGGTACTGCCTCTCTGGCGCCATCTCCTGGTGTCAGCTAAGTAGTCCATGACAGGCAGAAGCTGCCAAAACTCTGGGTTTTGTGTTTTGTTTTGTTTTTTTTAATGAAGTTTTTGAATTAAGAAACTTAAGACTTGGATAGGTCAAATAAAAACAATTTCTAGGGAAAAAAAATAAAAACTCATAGTAGAAAAAATAGTTAAAACACTGTCTGGGCTACTGCAGAACCCAGAGAATATGTTCATGTAATTGAAAAATTCCAGGTGCTTCTTAAGTGACCTTTTGAAACAAAATGACCTATCAAAATTTTAATTTGTAGTTCTTGGTTTTGAGGTTCATAAGACAAGCTAGGAAGTCTTCAGACCTTGAGCTGAATTAGTCCCAAAAGGAGTTTTTTTATTTTTGAATCAGTTTTTTCCTCCTCCAAGAGGTAACAGCAACAGCAGCACCCACCCTCCCATCGCTTCTTTCTGGACTTGGCGAGCCTGCAGAGCTGCCCACAGCTTCATCCTCCTGGGAGCTGAGAGACTGGGAGACTATAGCTGGCACAGCAGCTGGGAGTTGCCAATCTCCAGCAACTCATCCAGCAACTCCAGCCCTCATCTTTCCAGCCAGCCATGAGTGCAGTGTTTGGATGAGTGGGATCAAATGTTCTCCCAGCATCTGCTTTTCTGTTCCTGGGCCAGGGCTGCAACCAGCATGGAGGTGGTAAGGCTTCCAGCCCCGCACAGGACCACAGGCTATGGTTCCCGGAGAGGTCTTATCGCAGGGTGAGGACTGTGGTAGCCAGGGGCATATTTGTACAGTGCAAAGATACTAATCATTTTGATCCCAGTCAAGCTTTGTTATTTCAAAGTTGATCTTGGGATCAAGCTCTGGGTTCAAGTGTTCCAGTTTATACTCAGGAGCAAAAAGTCTTCCCCCACCTCCCAAACTTTCTTTTTCTAAGTGTGTATTTCTTGAGGCTGAAGAAATCAGAGATGTGAATGATTGTTACCTGGAGATGGCTCTCTCTGCAATTTGCCCACAAACGTGTCAGCACCATCCCTAACAGACAGTACTTGTGTCTTTGAGACCCATAAAGATTCATGGTTGATTTAGAAATAATAATAAATACCAATGTGCAGAAAAGATTTCTTACTACTATAAAGCATTTCTGTGGTCCTCATTGGGGCCACAAAGAGCCAGACACGACTGAGTGACTGAACTGAACACCTTATAGGGAGGTGTGTCAGTGGCAAGAGTTTTGTAATTGACAGACTAGGGCTCAAATTTCAGCCTTGCTGTGTGACCTTGGGTAGATTGCTTAGCCTCCCTGAGCCTCCATTTTCTCAGGTGTAAAACTGAGATACAAATGCCATCCTCAAAGTGTTGTTTGGGGAGAATTAAGAAGGACAGTAAGTGTAAACTGAATGCCCAGCATGTGGTAAAAGTGCAGTCTTGGGTGGCAGGACTATGGTTATTTGCACCATAGCTTTGTGAGGTGGGTCAGACCTGCTTTACAGGACTTAGAGCTCAAGGACACAGAGGGATCCACGTGAGTGTCACAGCCCCTGGGGGCTTAAACTCTGGTTCTCCAGGCACCGAGCCTAGAGCCCTTTCCTCACTCCACATATAGGATGCATTCTCTCCTCTCTGCCAAAGCTGCAGACACTCAGCTGAAGCTCAGACTGCAGGGCTGGAGAAGGAGCCGCAGCAGCAGGAGCCGCAGCAGGGAGTGGAAGTTCCACCAGTCAGACGTGAGCTGGACGCCCGGAGCTCAGGAGCCTGAGGACCTGAACTGCGCTCGCAGCAGGGAGGCCCAGAGGGCTGTGTCAGGCCGAGGGCTTGGCAGTAAAGGACCGGCAGCCTAGCAAGCAGCCGGTGCAGCCTGGCTTGGGGAGCCACGCGGTGACTCAAGAGGCCAGAGGCTCGAGACAAGGACAATATGAAGAACTCAGAAATGGACAGAAATAGAGGGAGGAAAGCTTGATGAGTGGCTCCACGATCGTGTTAATTCAGGACGGCCCCTGGCTTCTGGGGTGCAACAAGTGAAAATCTCTGTGGTGGAGTCAGTAAAGGTGGTCCTTTAGGGATTCCCTGACGGCTCAGGTGGTAAAGAATCCATCTTCCAATGCAGAAGACGGGGGTTCGATCCCTGGTCCAGGAAGATTCCCACAGGCTGCGGAGCCACTAAGCCATGTGCCACAACGATCGAGCCTGGGCTCCACAACTACTGAGACCTCGTGCCACCAGCACTGAAGTTCACGGGCCCTGGAGTCTGTGCTCTGCAACGAGAGAAGCCCCTGCAATGAGAGGCCCATGCACTGCAACAAAAAGTAGCCCCCACTCGCCACAACTAGAGGAAAGCCTGCACAGCGTGAAGCCCCAGCACAGCCGAAAAATAAATAAATTATTTTTAAAAAAGATGCTCCTTTAGGATTCCTTCTTATGACAAAGAAAGAAAGTGTCTTTCCTTTCTTTCTTTAGCAAAACAAGCAATATTTCACAAATAGATTCCTCCAAGTCTCCAGTCAAGGAAGATTAGCTAGGAGAAGTCTGATTTGCTATGATTTGGTGTGAGGCGCTCCAGATATCCATGTGGTGTCCACGTGGTGTCCACATGTCCGTGCAGTGCAAATAACCAGAATCTCTTTTAGCTTGTTTTCCAGAGAACCTGGAGTCATGTAATCTTAGCCTGGAAGGTCATCCAGGTCACATTTCCCTCCAGCACATGAAGCTTCCCTTTCAAAGTGGTCTGAACACCTCTGGTGACAGGGAGCCAACTACCCCCCAAGTCAGCCCTTTACATATATGGACAGCTCTGAATTTTAGAAAAATGTTTCCTTATTATATTCTTTAATGGCCAGTGACAGAAAAGCAAAACTGAACCTGTCATTAGCAAAAAATAAATTAACAAAGAAATAAGGAATCCACTGTGCAGTAAGCCTCTGATGTGCCACCCAGATGAAGGACTAAGCACCAGCTTCTGGACAGCTGCCAGCAGGCAAGCTTTAACTGGCTTCAGGGACTGCTTCCCTGGAACCGTCTTCTTGGGACAACCCACAGCCAATGACTAATCGATTCTGGGGCATAGATGTCTGGGTCATCGCCACCTAGGTCTCACCCTGGGCTTGGCCGAAGCTGTCGTCAGAACTGCATTTGGCTTGAGTCCCCGCCTCTGCTCCCTTCCTCAAAACATTCATCCCTAGGACACTCCTTAATAAACATCCTATACCCTAAGCTCTGCCTCAGAGTTCGCCTTCCAGGGAACAAAAGTGTGGCCTACTGGCTCTCCTAACTGGCAGGTCTAGAGGACATCAGGCACAGCTGGCCCCAGGGGCTCTGGAGGAGTGAGCCAGGGCTTACTGTCACCCCTTCTCTTGGTTGTGTGTGGCTTTGTGGCGACTTCACTTTTAGATACATCTGTGCAGCCTCACATCCAGTGAGGGGAGAAGCTTTTCCTCAGCAACTCCCTAGAAGTTCAAAATGTACTTCTCATTGAACGGATCTGGGTCACAAGCCGATTCTTGGATCAGTCACTGTGGCCAGGGAAGAGGGGGCAGGCTGATTGTCTTAGGCCAGAATCATACAATCTCCGGGATGAAGGGATGGAGTTATCCACCAAAACACGAGGGCCAAGAGAAGGGAGGGACAGTTCCATTCTCTCTGCAATTTGCCCACAAACGTGTCAGCACCATCCCTAACAGACAGTACTTGTGTCTTTGAGACCCATAAAGATTCATGGTTGATTTAGAAATAATAATAAATACCAATGTGCAGAAAAGATTTCTTACTACTATAAAGCATTTCTGTGGTCCTCATTGGGGCCACAAAGAGCCAGACACGACTGAGTGACTGAACTGAACACCTTATAGGGAGGTGTGTCAGTGGCAAGAGTTTTGTAATTGACAGACTAGGGCTCAAATTTCAGCCTTGCTGTGTGACCTTGGGTAGATTGCTTAGCCTCCCTGAGCCTCCATTTTCTCAGGTGTAAAACTGAGATACAAATGCCATCCTCAAAGTGTTGTTTGGGGAGAATTAAGAAGGACAGTAAGTGTAAACTGAATGCCCAGCATGTGGTAAAAGTGCAGTCTTGGGTGGCAGGACTATGGTTATTTGCACCATAGCTTTGTGAGGTGGGTCAGACCTGCTTTACAGGACTTAGAGCTCAAGGACACAGAGGGATCCACGTGAGTGTCACAGCCCCTGGGGGCTTAAACTCTGGTTCTCCAGGCACCGAGCCTAGAGCCCTTTCCTCACTCCACATATAGGATGCATTCTCTCCTCTCTGCCAAAGCTGCAGACACTCAGCTGAAGCTCAGACTGCAGGGCTGGAGAAGGAGCCGCAGCAGCTGATAAAGAAAGGAAGAACCAGATGTGTATAAGAGACATCCTAGAGCCCTTTCCTCACTCCACATATAGGATGCATTCTCTCCTCTCTGCCAAAGCTGCAGACACTCAGCTGAAGCTCAGACTGCAGGGCTGGAGAAGGAGCCGCAGCAGCGGGAGCCGCAGCAGGGAGTGGAAGTTCCACCAGTCAGACGTGAGCGGGACGCCCGGAGCTCAGGAGCCTGAGGACCTGAACTGTGCTCGCAGCAGGGAGGCCCAGAGGGCTGTGTCAGGCCGAGGGCTTGGCAGTAAAGGACCAGCAGCCTAGCAAGCAGCCGGTGCAGCCTGGCTTGGGGAGCCACGCGGTGACTCAAGAGGCCAGAGGCTCGAGACAAGGANCGGAGCTCAGGAGCCTGAGGACCTGAACTGCGCTCGCAGCAGGGAGGCCCAGAGGGCTGTGTCAGGCCGAGGGCTTGGCAGTAAAGGACCGGCAGCCTAGCAAGCAGCCGGTGCAGCCTGGCTTGGGGAGCCACGCGGTGACTCAAGAGGCCAGAGGCTCGAGACAAGGACAATATGAAGAACTCAGAAATGGACAGAAATAGAGGGAGGAAAGCTTGATGAGTGGCTCCACGATCGTGTTAATTCAGGACGGCCCCTGGCTTCTGGGGTGCAACAAGTGAAAATCTCTGTGGTGGAGTCAGTAAAGGTGGTCCTTTAGGGATTCCCTGACGGCTCAGGTGGTAAAGAATCCATCTTCCAATGCAGAAGACGGGGGTTCGATCCCTGGTCCAGGAAGATTCCCACAGGCTGCGGAGCCACTAAGCCATGTGCCACAACGATCGAGCCTGGGCTCCACAACTACTGAGACCTCGTGCCACCAGCACTGAAGTTCACGGGCCCTGGAGTCTGTGCTCTGCAACGAGAGAAGCCCCTGCAATGAGAGGCCCATGCACTGCAACAAAAAGTAGCCCCCACTCGCCACAACTAGAGGAAAGCCTGCACAGCGTGAAGCCCCAGCACAGCCGAAAAATAAATAAATTATTTTTAAAAAAGATGCTCCTTTAGGATTCCTTCTTATGACAAAGAAAGAAAGTGTCTTTCCTTTCTTTCTTTAGCAAAACAAGCAATATTTCACAAATAGATTCCTCCAAGTCTCCAGTCAAGGAAGATTAGCTAGGAGAAGTCTGATTTGCTATGATTTGGTGTGAGGCGCTCCAGATATCCATGTGGTGTCCACGTGGTGTCCACATGTCCGTGCAGTGCAAATAACCAGAATCTCTTTTAGCTTGTTTTCCAGAGAACCTGGAGTCATGTAATCTTAGCCTGGAAGGTCATCCAGGTCACATTTCCCTCCAGCACATGAAGCTTCCCTTTCAAAGTGGTCTGAACACCTCTGGTGACAGGGAGCCAACTACCCCCCAAGTCAGCCCTTTACATATATGGACAGCTCTGAATTTTAGAAAAATGTTTCCTTATTATATTCTTTAATGGCCAGTGACAGAAAAGCAAAACTGAACCTGTCATTAGCAAAAAATAAATTAACAAAGAAATAAGGAATCCACTGTGCAGTAAGCCTCTGATGTGCCACCCAGATGAAGGACTAAGCACCAGCTTCTGGACAGCTGCCAGCAGGCAAGCTTTAACTGGCTTCAGGGACTGCTTCCCTGGAACCGTCTTCTTGGGACAACCCACAGCCAATGACTAATCGATTCTGGGGCATAGATGTCTGGGTCATCGCCACCTAGGTCTCACCCTGGGCTTGGCCGAAGCTGTCGTCAGAACTGCATTTGGCTTGAGTCCCCGCCTCTGCTCCCTTCCTCAAAACATTCATCCCTAGGACACTCCTTAATAAACATCCTATACCCTAAGCTCTGCCTCAGAGTTCGCCTTCCAGGGAACAAAAGTGTGGCCTACTGGCTCTCCTAACTGGCAGGTCTAGAGGACATCAGGCACAGCTGGCCCCAGGGGCTCTGGAGGAGTGAGCCAGGGCTTACTGTCACCCCTTCTCTTGGTTGTGTGTGGCTTTGTGGCGACTTCACTTTTAGATACATCTGTGCAGCCTCACATCCAGTGAGGGGAGAAGCTTTTCCTCAGCAACTCCCTAGAAGTTCAAAATGTACTTCTCATTGAACGGATCTGGGTCACAAGCCGATTCTTGGATCAGTCACTGTGGCCAGGGAAGAGGGGGCAGGCTGATTGTCTTAGGCCAGAATCATACAATCTCCGGGATGAAGGGATGGAGTTATCCACCAAAACACGAGGGCCAAGAGAAGGGAGGGACAGTTCCATGAACAAGATGTGGGTTCTGTGACGAGAAGAAAGGAAGGCAGACCCCACACAGGCAAACACCACAAAGATCTACCACGACTGCCCTGTGCAGAAGTTCTGCCCACAGAGTCACACGGCCTCCGCCACAGGGACAGCCCGCACATCTCCCCCCACATCCTGACTGCCCCTCCGTCCATCTCCCATCTTCTCTGACATGGGTTGGTCCTGAGCCCTCTCACCTCTCAGGGCATTTTCTTCTAAAAACGATCTCTTTTGTCTGGTTTCAAAGTGTGCTGCCCAGAATGAAATGCTGTTGCTCTTAGAAGTATATCAGATAATCACTTCTCTCCTTTGGGACCTTCTACTTCTGTTAATGAAGTCCAGGAGCAAAAGAATGAGCTTGTCTTGGTGGACATAAAAACTTGCCTTCTAACAAGAAATATGGTTCTATTTGCCTGACACCTTGAGTTGCTTTCCCAAGTTCCAGTATGGTCACATATCTTCTCATTCCACAGTTGTGTAGTTAAATTTTTGAACAATATGACACATAATATGACAATTATATATATATGTGTGTGTGTGTATATATATATATATATATATAGAGAGAGAGAGAGAGAGAGAGAGATTGGATACAGGAACTTATCCTGCTTTGACTTGGTATATTTTATATGACTCTCATGCATATAAAATTACATGCATGAGAAAGATTACTGGACCAGAATCCTGGGTTCAAGCCCTGAGCACCAATACTTACAAGCTGTGTGACCTTTGCTGATCACTTAATTACTCAGTCTACACTTAATCATACAGATATGAGTTAAAAATATCTACCTTGCATAAGTTGTATGTATCAAAATTAATTATCACATATGCTTTCAAAACTATATGTATATGTATATATACAGTACAATGTGTTTTTTATTATAAAATGTTTTTCTTACTTTTAAGAAATGTTACAGTATAAAATGTTTCCTTTTCATAGGTCACAGTTTAAAATTTTGAAGAAAAACATTCCTTCTTGGCCTACTACTGCTGCTGCTAAGTCGCTTCAGTCGTGTCCGACTCTGTGCGACCCCATAGACGGCAGCCCACCAGGCTACCCCATCCCCGGGATTCTCCAGGCAAGAACACTGGAGTGGTTGCCATTTCCTTCTCCAATGCATCATACCTGTCTTATCCACCATTGCATACACACACACACAAACTGAAACAAAGTTTCATGAACCAAAACTCCCTTTTGTTACCTATGAATAAAGAACAAATAATAAAGTTAAATAGCAAAGATAATTGTATTACTATTCAAATACAATTTAGAAATGTTACAAAACTGCCAAAGGCTGCTCTACCCCCATTACATTGATATCATAGCTCATTAGTAATCACAACCCAGACAAGGAGGAGGTGATTCCAGCAGAGTGCAGTACATTCAGGGTTGATGAAGCTACACCTCTGGGTACCACCTACAGTATGGAAGCCCCAGGGGGGACACCCAGCAGCAGGAGGTTGGAGCTGCAGAGGCTGGGGGTGAGAGAAGCCTGCACAGATGTGGAGAACTGCTGGCAGAAGGGTCTGAAGAGAGAAAAAGAGACCCCTGACCTCTTGCCACTACAGCACAAGAAAAGGGAAGGTAATGTTTCCATCCTAAAATATTAAGGCGAGAACAGGTCATTGAACTGAAAGTTTGCAAGATAAAAACAAATAAAAAAACATTTTCACAAATAATGTATGGATTCTTGTCAAAAATATTAAGTAGGAAAAAAAAATGTATACCCAAATAAAAACAAATGAAAATTCAAAACTCTTAAGATCCAAAGAAGGCAACTGTGATCAAGATATTTGATAGGTGGGATGAAGTTCAAGGTTAGTCTCTCATACTTCCTTAGGGAGTAGTAAATCAGGCATAATTTATCTAATTGCTCACACTTACTTTTAATCTCAGTGGAAATGAAACTGCTTAAATTGCAAAGGTGATAAAGCTTTGAAAAACGTAGACAGGTGTGGTTGCTGGCTCCAGAAAGCTCCCCTTCTTCCCCGCGCCTCCCCTCTCCCGCCTCCCCAGGGCCTGCCACGCTCAGCATTACTCACACCTGCAGACAGTCAGGGCCTCGGGCTGCAGCTCCCAAGTGGAGCCAGGGCAGGACTATAAAAAGCGCCTCAACCACAAATCAACCACCTTCCAGCTGACTCGGCCTCACACTCCACTTTCCGGCACTCCGATAATTGAGCCTCTGATTGACCTATTTCCTGGTTCAGGTCCATCTCTCTCCCACCAGGACCTGGCTCCTGAACTTCACCCCCTTTGGCGTGGCATTTAAGCAAAGGTTTTTCTTTCTCCGCTTGGCTCCAGTCTCTGCCTCCGCCGTTTCCTCTGTGCATAATCCTTCCACACACCTGCAATTGAGTTATTGCATCAAAGGCCCTTAGATGCCAGATGATCTGAGAAGGAACACGTATTGTTGTTCATTTTTTGGATTCGTTAAAAAAAAGTCCAAGGAGATCATCATAGACTAACTCTGAAAGAGAAAAGGGGGCCGGGGGTATGTGAGGAAGGCAGCCTCTCTGAGGAGAGAGGAGTCAGAGATAGAAAAAGAAGGCTCGGACATTCAACAGGCCACATGGAGACGGAGGTCTTGCAGTGATGAGATAAAGAAAGGAAGAACCCACAAAACAATGTTCTTTTTTTAAAAAAAATCTTATTTGGCTGATTGCATCTTAGTTGGATAAGCAGGATCCTTAGTCATAGCATATGGGATCTAATTCCCTGACCAGGGCACCCCCTGCATGGGAGCTCGGAGTCTGAGCAACTGCGCCGAAGTCCTAAAGCTCTTTCTTTACATCAAAATATTGCTGCTGGACTTCCCTGGTGGCACAGTAGATAAGAATCTGCTTGGCAGTGCAGGGGATAGGGGTTCGATCCCTGGTCCGGGAAGACCTCACGTAGAGTGGAGCAGCCAAGCCCATGTGAAGCCCATGCACCTACGGAAGCCCATGGACTTAGAGCCTGTACTGCATAAAAGAAGGCACTGCAGTGAGAAGCCCGTGTACCTAGGAACTAGAGACCCCCGCAACCAGAGAAAACCTACATGCAGCAATTAAGACCCAGTACAGCCAAAAATGCATTAAAAATAAATATATTTATTTAATAGTACATGCATGTCAAAAAAAAAAAAAAGACCATTGCAGCCATGGCCTTTGGGTTGTCTCAACACATCAGCTCCTTCCTGTCATGTGTGGCCCCATCTGCCTGGGCAGGGTGTCTCCCACCTGGCTCCTCCTTACTATTGAGTAAAATCACCTTGCTGGTCTCCCGCTTGGGGAGGGCCCCTGCACCCTGAGACAAGCCCCAGCCTATTGTAAACCCTCATCCCACTCTTTCTTTTCCTTAGTGTCTCTGTCTCATCATCATTACTTTATTGAATCTGCCATATTTAAGGTCTCTCTTCTCCACTGGGCTTCCCAGGTGGCCCTAGGGGTAAAGAATCCACCTGCCAACGCAGGAGATGCAAGAGTCACAGTTTCGATCCCTACGTTGGGAAGATTCCCCTAGAATAGGAGATGGAGACCTACTCCAGTATTCTTGCCTGGAAAAATTCCATACACAGAGGAGCCTGGTGGGCTACAGTCCATGGGGTCACAAACAGTCGGACACGGCTGAGTGACTAAGCATGTGCTCCCCTGCTAGACTGTAAGGCCTGCAGAGCAGGGATCACGTCTAGCTTCACCTTCTGCCCAGCTGTGGCCAATCGCCCTAGACCTTCCACTCAGGTGAGCCAATGGGTCACAGGTTCATTCCCAGAAAGTAGGTTCTGAGAGGGGGTTCAGGGTGCAGAATGTTTGTGAGGAAGTTCCCTGGGGGATGACCGCTGGAGGAGGGGAGGAGGGGGAAGGAGCCAAAGATAGAGAGGAAGGACGGAAGCCAAACACAGGCCTGAGGACAACCTCAGCTGAGGCCAGGAGGCGCCCTGGAACTGGAATGACCTCCAGAGTTACGGGGTCGGGGGAGATGATGGGCTTTTATACTCAAGCATTGTCGTTCACTGACAGGGGTCACTTGGGAAGAGGTGTGCCTGGGCAGGATGACTTTGGCTATAAAGCCACTCCTGGCTGACAGTCAAAGGTTGTCTGCTGTCTCTGATGCAGCTGAGATAGAAATTAAAAGGTGTTCCATGATTATCTCACTGTTGGCCATGGTTACCGTGGTGGCAGCAGAAGCCGGGAAATGTGCATTTTATTCATCTCTCCATCCATCTTTCCCCCAATCTCACAAAGATTTGTTGAGCACCTTCTAGATTCCAGACCCCTACTCCACAGCACAGAAATCATCTATTCATTATACCTCCACTGGAGGTTTCTCCAAGATTGGAGAAAGTGTGTGGTGGGAATGAGGTGCTAGAACAGTTAAAAAAAAAAAAAAAGGTGGGAGGGGGGATAAAAGGGCCAGCAAAGCAGAACCTACCCCTGTGGCACAATTTAGGAAAAGGAGCAGGTAACTGATGGGCACCAACTACAGAGCCGCACTCCCCATACACACTTTCATCTCCCTAATGAGGGAGGGACAGTATGTCATGTCTCATTAAAGAGAAAACTGAGCCACAGAAAGGTGATGGAACTTGCTCACAGTCATGTAGTCTCAAGTGGTACCAGATACAAACCCAGCTCTGCCTGAATGCAGGCATGTTGCTCAACCTTTTGCCTGAAGACCTTGGCTTAGCCCTTGCTGGGAAGCCATCAGCCTGGACACAGAAGGCTGAGATGCAAGTGGGCCTTGTGGCAGCTGGGGAAATACCACAGCCAGGGTTGGCTCAGACCAACCAAGTCTAAGCCACAGAGGTCCTCTTTACTTCCCTTGTGGGTGAACCCCAACCTGCTCACTTTACCTGGCCTGACCCCTGACTGCTCTCTTTGCAGAATGAGTCAGCTCAGCCCTCCTGACCTTGGGGCTGTTACTGATTCCAATAAACCTGGCCACAGCCACAGCGGCTCAGCCACAAGGGCCCATAACCCTTTCTCTGACGCCCTGCCTACTTTTAGGTGAATGAACTCTCAGAGGTCACTCAGATATAGGTTTTCTTGCTCCTGTGGAAATTCCCAAGCCTCCCATTATCTGTGTCCTTCCATGAAAACATGACTTGAGTTGTTAATTGGTAAACTCCTTCAGGGCAGGATCACAGTTCAGCTTTGAATCTCGGCACCTGGTGTATTACCCAGCTAGAGCAAATGTTCACCGTGCGTTCATTAAAAAAGTAAAACCGATCAACACACACGCAATGAGTAAGGTTACAGCCATTCCAATACTTTGGCCACATGATGCGAAGAGCTGACTCATTTGAAAAGACCCTGATGCTGGGAAAGATTGAGGGCAGGAGGAGAAGGGAATGACAGAGGATGAGATGGTTGGATGGCATCACTCACTCAATGCACATGAGTTTGGGTGGACTCCGGGAGTTGGTGATGGACAGGGAGGCCTGGCGTGCTGCAGTCTATGGGGTCGCAAAGAGTCAGACATGACTGAGTAACTGAACTGAACAGAAATTACTAACATGTTCCACTATTTCAGAAAGATCCAGCTTAAGAACATCTTTTATTCACTTAACAAGGACTTAAGGAACACTTACTAAATGTCAGGTGCTAGATGCCAGGAAGACATCACTGGAAAAAAAAGTTACAGTTCCTAACCTCGTGGAGGTTACAGACTAGTAAAAGAAACCAATATTAAACAAATCATTGACCAAATGGCAGTCATTGTGATGAGCAGCACAGAGAAGCAGCCTGGTGCTATGCAAATGGCATGGGTGCTTGGGTCCTAGTCAGGTCCCAAGGGCTGCAGATTTTCTACAGAAAGAATAGTTAAGCTGGAACTTAAAAGAAGAATGAGAACTCGCCACTCTCATGAGCTATTTTAAACACAGAGGAAAGTCCAGAGATAATATACCAAACATCTATATAATCACCATGTAGATTTTCAATTATTAGTATTTTGTCTTGTTTTGGTCAGAACCTTCTTTAAAAAAGAAAAGCTTTACAGACGTTATCAAAGCTCTCTTGACCCAGTTGGAAGGAAGATAGGTGTCAATTGCATAACCACTAGATCTGTTACCCTGTTACAGAAATTTTTGCACTATTTTTTATATTTCATAATAAAAATGTTTTAAGAGATATTTTATCTAATTTGTTATTCTATAAAATGTAAAATCTAATGAGATAGTTTAAAAGAAGTGATGAAAGAGAAAGTTTTCAAAACAAATATTTAAAAGAAAAGTAATAAAATTATGAATGATTTTCTTAATAAATATATAAAAAATGACTCAGTCAAAGAGGAAAGAAGTGCCAGGACAGCAATGAAGGTCTAAGGGATTGGAGCATGCCTATGAGGCAAGAGCACTGCATGGACAGGGAAAGGGGACATGGGGACCCCAGAGGACATTGAAGGGGAGGGTACAGCCAGGTTAGGCAGGGCGCTGTGAGCCGTGGCGACAGATTTGCATTTTTTAATAAAAGAAATGGAACATCACTGATTATGTTTAAGCAGGAAAGTAACTGTTTTTAAAAAAATCTTTCTTGCTGCTACCTGGAAAATAGATTAGAGAATGTAAGAACGGACATGAGGCTTTGTCCAGGCAAGAGGCTCTGGTGTCTGGTGCAGGGAACACGGTGCTGGCAGCGAAATGCAGAGCAATGGAGAGAGGTGAGAGCTCTTTGGAAGGCTATTGGGTTGGCAAGACTTGATGGCTGTCCAGCTGTGCAGTGGATTGGGGTGTGGGGGAGGTGAGAGGGAGAGGCGGAGTCAATGAGGACACCCCCCTGACGGCCTCCTTGATCATCTAGGTAGCTGGCACGTCGTCGTCTTAGTAGGAAACCAAAGAGGAGGGGAAGTTTAGGAGACAGCTGATGAGTTCATTGTAACTGAGTCGGGCTTGTGATGCCAGGCCGATACCCGGGTGGTGATGACAAGTTGGTGGTTGGATACAGGGGTCAGAGCTCAGAAGACAGATATGAAATGGAGATTCATGGTAACCACTCCCACATTGGTAGGTGGCATTAAAAGCCTTGGGAGTGGATGAGACCACATAGGGAGAGATTAGAGGGGAAAGAGAAAGTTAAAACTGACAGGAACCAGAGACCAGAACAAAATCTTCATGACACCCCACTGTCACCGCCAGCCTCAGGGAGGACCAGGAGATCCCCACCTGTGCCTGGGGTGGATTCTCCCATGTAGGGCTAAAACGCATAGGATCAACAGTGGACGAAGGTCAGCCAAGCAATTTGAGAAGGCAGCCTCAGGGGATGGAGGAAGTGTGCTTTACTTACACCCTGATAACTCTGAAATAAGGCAGTCCCTGGGTCAGGAAGATCCCCTGGAGAAGGAAATGGCAATCCACTCCAGTATTCTTGCCTGGAGAATCCCATGGGCGGAGAAGCCTAGTAGGTTACAGTCCACGGGGTCGCAAAGAGTCGGACACGACTGAGCGACTTCACCTCACCTCACCTTAAGGCAGTCCCCTAGAGGGACACCACTGGAACTCTAAACATCCCTTGGGTGAAAGTCTCCAAGTCCACCTCTCTCCCATCCGCCTCCTGGACATTTTTTGCAGTATTGAAATGCTCAAGTCCTAAAGGGTTGCATCTCAAAGCTGAGGAAATCTGATTTCTTAGCTATGAAAGGAAATCTGGCTCCCAAGTGCCACGGCTTGCCCAGAAAAGCAATCTAGGTGGTTAAACATGAACTTGCCCAACATCAGCACATTACCCCACTGTCAAGCCTCGAAGTCCCCAAGCTAAAAAACAAGGAGGAGCCAAATGCTTGACTGAGGCAGACAGATTTATGAAGAGTGTGACTCAGGTGCTTTCTCCCTGCAAGCTCCCTAATAAAGTGCTGTAGTCAACTGAAGCCTATAAACGTCAGAGGAAAATTAGCTTGTACCTTAGAAGCAGCAGCTCCCAGAAAATAAATTGCGAGACTCTTGATACACACCCACCCACATGCACATGTACATATCTACACTTGAGTAATACGCGTGCACAAGTGTCACTTACACACCTGTATCTGTGTACACAACCATGCAGATGTGTGCTGCTGCTGCTAAGTCACTTCAGTCATGTTCGACTCTGTGCAACCCCATAGACGGCAGCCCACCAGGCTCCCCCGTCCCTGGGATTCTCCAGGCAAGAACACTGGAGTGGGTTGCCATTTCCTTTTCTAATGCATGAAAGTGAAAAGTGAAAGTGAAGTCGCTCAATTGTATGTGACTCTTCGCGACCCCGTGGACTGCAGCCCACCAGGCTCCTCCATCCATGGGAGTTTCCAGGCAAGAGTACTGGAGTGGGGTGCCATTGCCTTCTCCGTGCAGATGTATGAAGTAGTGAAGTGAAGTCGCTCAGTCGTGTCTAACTCTTTTGGACCTCGTGGACTGTAGCCTACCAGGCTCCTCCCTCCATGGGATTCTCCAGGCAAGAGTACTGGAGTGGGTTGCCATTTCCTTCTCCAGGGGATATTCCAACACAGGGATTGAACCCGGGTCTCCTGCATTCCAGGCAGACGCTGTAATACTTGCTGGAAATGAGAAAAGCACTGGTGGGAGTGTAACTCTTCCCTGTAACTAACCCTCCTTTGCACAATTTACCACAATGTGTGTGTTGTGTGTGCACACACATGCACATCCAAGAAGTACAGTACATGGTAAGCAATGACAAAGGTGTGCTAACTAATCTTTCCTCCCCACAATGAAAAGAGCACATGGGTTGGTTCCTAGCATATTTTTTGGAGAGGAACAGGGCTTTCTGAAGAAGGTGGCCTGGGGTTCTAGAAGCTGGAGAGTTGGTGGGAATGGTGTTCTAGGAGGAAGGGAGCAGTCTGAGCAGAGATGGAAAAGTCAGGACCTTAGACGTCAGGCTTTCACTGGAGCATCAGGAAAAGCATGAAGGTAAAAATGGACAAGCCCGTCAGGGGCAGGGTCCTACCATAGAGGGTCTCGAATTTGGAGTGAAATAATTTGGATTTCATCTGCAGGACATGGGAAGTGGGAGACATTTTCAAGGGTTTCTATGGGAAAGTAACATGCTCAGGATTGTTTCAGGAAGACTAATCCTGCTCATAGGCTGCTGAGAACCTGGAAATGGAAAATTCAGGAGGCTGTAACATCAGTCCAGGCCAGAATTTAAAACAGTGAGATTATGATTTTCTCTTAACATCGAAAGATGTTTGCACTTAAATTCTAAGGTTAAGTCAGTTGCAAGTTGATATGTATTATATATATAATCTCATTTTTGCGAATATAAACACACAAACACCTACAATGTACATTGCACAGGAAAAGTCTACAAGAAACACAACCAAATGCAAACACTGGTTACTCCTGGTTGATGGGATATTGGATCACTTTTAAAAATTTGATTTTGTGTATTTTATATTATTTCTACAATGAACGTTTTCCTGTGTTAAAGAAAAGAAAAGGAGGAGAGAGGAGGGAAATGGAATCTGCCTTTACCAACCAGAAAATCCATCCAAGTATTTCCCTAAACAATAGAATCATCCACCTAGGAACTGGACTGGGCCTCTCCCCTCGTTTAATAGCCCGCAGTCCAGGTCATGGTGACCCGAGCCAGGGAGGAAGCCGCCAGAATGGAAAGGACACAGCATTTCCTTCCAGAGGTTTCTAATCACAGTCAGTCCTGGCACCGGAGAGTCAGACCACCTGGTTCAGGTAAAGAATGCCAACAGCAGTGAATCTGGGCTGCAAACTGGACAGGCCACTGTGCCGCTCACAGCCTGAGAGCACCTTATTGCCAGAAGAGCTCGGGAATATTATAGGCCAATTCTATCACTAAAACCACAAAAAACCAGGTCGGTGAAAGCGAAAGGGCTTATAAACTCTACAGCACGCTCTTGTCTAGCACTCGTTAACACAGACCACCTCAGAATCACTACTCCAACTCACCCCAACTCCACCCCTCTTGCAGAATCTAATCCAACCACAGGAAATCACGTTCTCAAGCTCTTACTGTGTACCAGGCACTATTCTATGGGTGGAAAGTCCAGCGGCAATCAAAGCGGATTCTGTGGGTCTGACCTGTGGCATTTCATGTCCTTGAAGACGCGCCATACTTCTTCCTCCCTCTGCTCTTCCCGCTCCCCTCCTTCTGCCTTCTTAAACGTAGACTTCACTAAGCTGGAATTTGATTGGTTTTTTCTCTTAGCTGTGTGCCCAGGACCCAGAACACCTGCTCGGCCCATGGTAAGGGCTCCACAAACAACTGAAACCAATAGCCTTCCCATGTGCTGTCTTCAACAGGAATCACACTTCTGCTACCATTTTTCAGGCTTATTCGAATCTCTTAGCTCCTCTTGGCTCAGCTCAAACATCACTCTCTCCTAGAAGCTCTCTGGAATTCACTAGATTTTTCTGTTAATGATTCCCTTGCCATCCTTGGCTTCTTCTCTTAGCACATCACTGTAATTACATAATTACTTAATCAATCTCTCCTGTAAGTGTAGACACTCCATGAATCCTGGGCCTGGGCTGGTCTTATTTATTGCTATATATCCTCACTTCCTGGCCTCCCAGGTGGCTTGGTGGTAAAGAATCCACCTGCCAATGCAGGAGACACAGGAGACGCATGTTTGATTCCTAGGTTGGGAAGATCCCCTGGAGGATAAAATGGCAACCCAAGCCACCCTTGCCTGGAGAATCCCATGGACAGAGGAGCTGGTGGGTTACAGTCCATAGGGTCTCAAAGAGTCTGATTTGATGGAACACACACAAACACACACCCCAGTTCCTAGCACAGGATCTGGTCCAGGAGAGTCAGGTTGCTGACTGACTGACTGACTGACTGAAGGAATGCATACAATTTGATGACCACTGAATCCCAGCTGGAACCAAAATAATCATCTTTTCTGTGGTTACTGAAGATGCTCCTGGATAGCTGTTGGCAGAGCGGGTCCCAGCAACCAGGCTAAGCCTCAGGGCATTTTTTGCTGCCTGGTCCTGTTTCTGAGAATAAATTCAGGAAACCGGAGGATGCACTGCAGTCACTGACTCATTCAACAAATATTTAGGTGTCATTAGTTGCGGTACAAAGAAGACTAAAGCAGCCTCTGCTTTGGAGGGGCTTCTAGTTTAGTGCGGGTAACGGAACTAACAAGATAAAGGCACTGGTATGTTGACAACTGTATTAGTTTTCTGGGTTATCATAATAAAGTGCTGAAGTGAGTAGCTTAGGAATTTATTGTCTCACAGTTCTGGGGGCTAGAAGTCCGAGTTCAGGGTGTCAGTAGGGCCATGATCCTCCCAGAAGCATAAGGGAAGCTCTGTTCCAGGACTCTCTAACTTGGAAGAGTCTTGGCTTCTGGCAGCACGACTCTAATCTTTGCATGGCATTCTTGCTGTGTATGTGTGTGTGCATGCTAAGTCACACCAGTTGTGTCTGACTCTCTGCAACCCCGTGGACTGTAGCCCTCCAGGCTCCTCTGCCCATGGAATTCTCCAGGCAGGAATACTGGAGTGGGTTGCCATTCCCTTCTCCAGGGGATCTTCCCGACTCAGGGATTGAACCCACGTCTCTCACATCTTCTGCATTGGCAGGCAGAATCTTTAGCACCACTGCAACCTGGGAAGCCCTCTTGTCATGTATGTCTGTGTCCAAATCCTGTCATATTGGATTAGAGCCCACCTTAAATGACCTCGTTTCAACTTGATTACCTCTATAAAGAGCCTATCTCAAAACAGAGTCACAGCCTGAGATTCTGAGAACCAGGACTCCAATATAACTTTGGAGGAACACAATTCAGCCCAGGACAGAGCCAGTCTGAGAGAGGTCTGCACAGAAGCCAATGGGGCAATAAGAGGAGATAATCCACTCCCAAGGGGTGGGGTGGAGGGTGAGGAAATGTGCATAAAAGGCTTCTCAGATCATGGAAACCTTGGACTGAATCTTAAAGATGGAACGGGTGTTTTTCAAGTCACCCGTGGAGGTGGGATAGGGTGTATAGCACAGAGATGGTGGGCAGGAACCAAGGGTGAGGGGTCCGGCCTTCGTTCCCAGAGGACATGCGGGGCTTTGAGTTGCTGGGCTAAGGCCCGTGTGTCACTGTGGTCCAAGGGATATCTTCAGGGGAGGCCCACCAGCTCTCTCCTAAGAGACCCGAGAAGATTGCCTTCACTGCTTGGGTGAGTTGTCCACCTGCAGGGAACCTGTTCTCACTAGGCTGGGACTTGATTCCACTGGTCCTCCCCACCCCCGCCCCGGGGGCCTTCTTCTCCAGGCATCCCAGCATTCAGCAGGCCCACACACAAGACTGATGTATAAGCCACAGGATGCCCATGCATGAAGTTCCCAAGGGAAGAACGATGGCGGGCAGACAGCACACTCTGGGAGGGAGATCAGATCACTCCTTCCCTGAAGGCAAATCCCCGGGAGGGCCAAGTTGTCACGAGAAAGCCAGTTGATTCACCTATAATGAAAAAATCAATTTTGAAGAGTACTGGAAGTCCACGCTGGTTGGAACACCATGTTATTTCTCTGTTGAAAAAGGAGTACAGAAGCAGCCAAATCATCCAACGGAGACTGAGCAAGGATCGGGGCAGAGGCGACGGTGAAACATTAACCGCACCTCGCAGCTGTGACCCGCGTTGCCCTCCCAGCTAGACAGGTTGCTGTGCCCAGCGAGCCACACTGCTCAGGTCTGCAGACTGGCTTCCGACCTGGATGCTGAATGGACGGGCATTGCCAGCATCTGCCCCTGAGATTTGTCATTTTCAGCTTCTAAGTCTGGCCAGTGCCTGCCTCTGACAAGGTGAGCCCCACCCCCACCCCCAGAGTAACTGGGACTTTGTTTATTCACTCACAGTCACCATCAAGCCCAGCTTCATCTATCCAAGAACACATTAAACACAGTCTCTTGAATTTTTCCCTACAAATGGTTTATCTCAACTTCAGGTATTTCAATGTTTTCCTATTTAACTAGGTATTAAATGTTTTCAATGTTTAACCCTTCACACATTTATTTCAGACTCCTGACTCTTCAGACTCCAAGCTGTCGCTTCCCAGGGACAAACACCAGGAAAAAAATATACTTCTTTCTAATTAGGAATTTAATTACCCTTTTTCATCCTGGGCATGGAAACCCTCCCTCCCCCTAGGTTGCAGTAGCCCACAGGGCTTGTGGAATAAGTGGGATTTCATATGCAGAAGAGAGGAAGAGGTTATCTAACCATCGCATCCTCTGCTGCCGCCTTCTCCTTTTGCCTTCAATCTTTCCCAGCATCAGGGTCTTTCCAAAGATGGTTAGATAACATCACCAACTCAATGGCCATAAATTTGAGCAAATTCCAGGAGACAGTGAAGGACAGGGAAGCCTGGCGTGCTGTAGTCCACGGGGTCATAAAGAGTCAAACGTGATTGCTTAGAGACTGAACAACAGCAAGGAAAACAAGTGCTCATAGCCGATGGAAGTCTCCTCATGAGGCTCAAGCCAGGGATGGATTTTGCTGGGTTTGCATCACAGAGGTCATCTTATCAGAGGGTTAACAACACAAAAGAGCTGTGTTCCCATCTTGGCTTTGCCTTAGAGACAGCTCTCAACCTCTCTGAGCCTTTGTTTGTAAAACGGGATAATAATACCTGTATCTCCGGGAAAGATGAAGTAAAATAACGCACAGTGCTGCACACACAGTAAGCATTTTCCCTTCCTCTTTACCTTCTGTTTTTTTCATTATTGGAAAATTTCCCATAAAAGTCTTGTGTGCTAAGTGGCTTCAGTTGGTTCTGACTTTTCTGACCCCATGGACTATAGCCCACCAGTCTCCTCTGTCCATGGGATTCTCCAGGCAAGAATATTGAAGTGGGCTGCCATCCCCTCCTCCAGGGGATCTTCCCAACACAGCGATTGAATCCATGTCTCCTGCAAGTCCTGCATTGCGGGCGGTTAACACTGAGCCTCTAGGGAAGCCTTGCTAAGTCGCTTCAGTTGTGTCCGACTCTTTGTGACCCCATGGAACCCGCCAGGCTCCTCTGTCCGTGGGATTTCCCAGGCAAGAATACTGGATCGGGTTGCCATTCCCTTTCCAAGTGATCTTCCCATCCCAGGGATCGAACCCGCCGCATCTCTTACGTCTCCTGCACTGGCAGGCGGGTTTTTAGTCCTCCACAAAAATCTCTTCTCCATCCTCCCTGCCCACCCTCAACCACCAGTCAATTCAAAGCAGTGAGAGACGTCCAGCAGTTAAATTTTCTTCTTTTCTTTCATAACTGTCTTAAACACAACCTAATATTCACATCTATGTATTTACTTCCAAGATTCACTTTAAAATAACGCAATGAGGACATGGGGAAATGGAGTGTATAGAGGAAAGACGACTGGCCATGAGTTGATAGTTGTTAAAGCTGCATAATGGGTACAAGATGATGCTGTGAAAGGGCTACAGTCAAAATGCCAGCAAATTTGGAAAACTCAGCAGTGGCCACAGGACTGGAAAAGGTCAGTTTTCATTGCAATCCCAAAGATTTGTGTCTGACTCTCTGCAACCCCGTGGACTGTAGCCCTCCAGGCTCCTCTGCCCATGGAATTCTCCAGGCAGGAATACTGGAGTGGGTTGCCATTCCCTTCTCCAGGGGATCTTCCCGACTCAGGGATTGAACCCACGTCTCTCACATCTCCTGCATTGGCAAGCAGAATCTTTAGCACCACTGCAACCTGGGAAGCCCTCTTGTCATGTATGTCTGTGTCCAAATCCTGTCATATTGGATTAGAGCCCACCTTAAATGACCTCGTTTCAACTTGATTACCTCTATAAAGAGCCTATCTCAAAACAGAGTCACAGCCTGAGATTCTGAGAACCAGGACTCCAATATAACTTTAGGTGATAGGTGAAGGTGATAGGTGAAGTCGCTCAGTCGTGTCCGACTCTTTGCGACCCCGTGGACTGTAGACTTCTCTGCCCATGGGATTCTCCAGGCAAGAATACTGGAGTGGATTGCCATTTCCTTCTCCAGGGGATCTTCCCGACCCAGGGATCGAACCCGGGTCTCCCGCATTGGAGGCAGACGCTTTAACCTCTGAGCCACCAGGGAAGCCCTTTGGAGGAACACAATTCAGCCCAGGACAGAGCCAGTCTGAGAGAGGTCTGCACAGAAGCCAATGGGGCAATAAGAGGAGATAATCCACTCCCAAGGGGTGGGGTGGAGGGTGAGGAAATGTGCATAAAAGGCTTCTCAGATCATGGAAACCTTGGACTGAATCTTAAAGATGGAACGGGTGTTTTTCAAGTCACCCGTGGAGGTGGGATAGGGTGTATAGCACAGAGATGGTGGGCAGGAACCAAGGGTGAGGGGTCCGGCCTTCGTTCCCAGAGGACATGCGGGGCTTTGAGTTGCTGGGCTAAGGCCCGTGTGTCACTGTGGTCCAAGGGATATCTTCAGGGGAGGCCCACCAGCTCTCTCCTAAGAGACCCGAGAAGATTGCCTTCACTGCTTGGGTGAGTTGTCCACCTGCAGGGGCCCTGTTCTCACTAGGCTGGGACTTGATTCCACTGGTCCTCCCCACCCCCGCCCCGGGGGCCTTCTTCTCCAGGCATCCCAGCATTCAGCAGGCCCACACACAAGACTGATGTATAAGCCACAGGATGCCCATGCATGAAGTTCCCAAGGGAAGAACGATGGCGGGCAGACAGCACACTCTGGGAGGGAGATCAGATCACTCCTTCCCTGAAGGCAAATCCCCGGGAGGGCCAAGTTGTCACGAGAAAGCCAGTTGATTCATCTATAATGAGAAAATCAATTTTGAAGAGTACTGGAAGTCCACGCTGGTTGGAACACCATGTTATTTCTCTGTTGAAAAAGGAGTACAGAAGCAGCCAAATCATCCAACGGAGACTGAGCAAGGATCGGGGCAGAGGCGACGGTGAAACATTAACCGCACCTCGCAGCTGTGACCCGCGTTGCCCTCCCAGCTAGACAGGTTGCTGTGCCCAGCGAGCCACACTGCTCAGGTCTGCAGACTGGCTTCCGACCTGGATGCTGAATGGACGGGCATTGCCAGCATCTGCCCCTGAGATTTGTCATTTTCAGCTTCTAAGTCTGGCCAGTGCCTGCCTCTGACAAGGTGAGCCCCACCCCCACCCCCAGAGTAACTGGGACTTTGTTTATTCACTCACAGTCACCATCAAGCCCAGCTTCATCTATCCAAGAACACATTAAACACAGTCTCTTGAATTTTTCCCTACAAATGGTTTATCTCAACTTCAGGTATTTCAATGTTTTCCTATTTAACTAGGTATTAAATGTTTTCAATGTTTAACCCTTCACACATTTATTTCAGACTCCTGACTCTTCAGACTCCAAGCTGTCGCTTCCCAGGGACAAACACCAGGAAAAAAATATACTTCTTTCTAATTAGGAATTTAATTACCCTTTTTCATCCTGGGCATGGAAACCCTCCCTCCCCCTAGGTTGCAGTAGCCCACAGGGCTTGTGGAATAAGTGGGATTTCATATGCAGAAGAGAGGAAGAGGTTATCTAACCATCGCATCCTCTGCTGCCGCCTTCTCCTTTTGCCTTCAATCTTTCCCAGCATCAGGGTCTTTCCAAAGATGGTTAGATAACATCACCAACTCAATGGCCATAAATTTGAGCAAATTCCAGGAGACAGTGAAGGACAGGGAAGCCTGGCGTGCTGTAGTCCACGGGGTCATAAAGAGTCAAACGTGATTGCTTAGAGACTGAACAACAGCAAGGAAAACAAGTACTCATAGCCGATGGAAGTCTCCTCATGAGGCTCAAGCCAGGGATGGATTTTGCTGGGTTTGCATCACAGAGGTCATCTTATCAGAGGGTTAACAACACAAAAGAGCTGTGTTCCCATCTTGGCTTTGCCTTAGAGACAGCTCTCAACCTCTCTGAGCCTTTGTTTGTAAAACGGGATAATAATACCTGTATCTCCGGGAAAGATGAAGTAAAATAACGCACAGTGCTGCACACACAGTAAGCATTTTCCCTTCCTCTTTACCTTCTGTTTTTTTCATTATTGGAAAATTTCCCATAAAAGTCTTGTGTGCTAAGTGGCTTCAGTTGGTTCTGACTTTTCTGACCCCATGGACTATAGCCCACCAGTCTCCTCTGTCCATGGGATTCTCCAGGCAAGAATATTGAAGTGGGCTGCCATCCCCTCCTCCAGGGGATCTTCCCAACACAGCGATTGAATCCATGTCTCCTGCAAGTCCTGCATTGTGGGCGGTTAACACTGAGCCTCTAGGGAAGCCTTGCTAAGTCGCTTCAGTTGTGTCCGACTCTTTGTGACCCCATGGAACCCGCCAGGCTCCTCTGTCCGTGGGATTTCCCAGGCAAGAATACTGGATCGGGTTGCCATTCCCTTTCCAAGTGATCTTCCCATCCCAGGGATCGAACCCGCCGCATCTCTTACGTCTCCTGCACTGGCAGGCGGGTTTTTAGTCCTCCACAAAAATCTCTTCTCCATCCTCCCTGCCCACCCTCAACCACCAGTCAATTCAAAGCAGTGAGAGACGTCCAGCAGTTAAATTTTCTTCTTTTCTTTCATAACTGTCTTAAACACAACCTAATATTCACATCTATGTATTTACTTCCAAGATTCACTTTAAAATAACGCAATGAGGACATGGGGAAATGGAGTGTATAGAGGAAAGACGACTGGCCATGAGTTGATAGTTGTTAAAGCTGCATAATGGGTACAAGATGATGCTGTGAAAGGGCTACAGTCAAAATGCCAGCAAATTTGGAAAACTCAGCAGTGGCCACAGGACTGGAAAAGGTCAGTTTTCATTGCAATCCCAAAGAAAGGTAACGTTCAAACTACCAAACAATTCCAGTCATTTCACATGCTAGCAAGGTAATGCTCAAATCCTTCAAATGAGGCTTCAACAATATGTGAACCGAGAACTTCCAGATGTACAAGCTGGATTTAGAAAAGGCAGAGGAACCAGAGATCAAATTGCCAACATCTTTTGGATCATAGAAAAAGCAAGAGAGTTCCAGAAAAACATTTACTTTGGCTTTATTGACTATGCCAAAGCCTTTGACTGTGTGGATCACAACAAACTGTGGAAAATTCTTCAAGAAATGGGAATATCAGACCACCTTGCCTTCTTCTTGAGAAATCTGTATGCACATCAAGAAACAATAGAACCAGACCTGAAACAATGGATTGGTTCAAAATTGGGAAAGGAGTACGTCAAGGCTGTATATTGTCACCCTGCTTATTTAACTTATATGCAGAGTAAATCATGTGAAATGCCAAGCTGGATGAGGCTCAAGCTGGAATCAAGATTGCCAGGAGAAATATCAATAATCTCAGGTATACAGATGACACTACCCTAATGGCAGAAAGTGAAGAGGAACTAAAGAGCCTCTTGATGAAGGTGAAAGAGGAGAGTGAAAAAGCTGGCTTAAAACTCAACATTCAAAAAACAAAGATCATAGCATTCGGCCCCATCACTTCATGGCAAATAGATGGGGGTGTCAATGGAAACCATGACAGGCTTTATTTTCTTGGCCTCCAAAATCACTGCAGATGGTGACTGCAGCCATGAAATTAAAAGATGACTTGCTCCTTGGAAGAAAAGCTATGACAAACCTAGACAGTGTATTAAAAAGCAGAGACATCACTTTGCCAACAAAGGTACATTTAGTCAAAGCTATGGTTTTTCCAAGGGTCATGTGTGGATGTGAGAGACCATAAAGAAGGCTAAATGCCAAAGAGTTGATGCTTTCAAACTGTGGTGCTGGAGAAGACTCTTGAGAGTCCCTTGGACTGCAAGGAGATCCAATCAATCCATCCTAAAGGAGATCAGTCCTGGGTGTTCATTGGAAGGACTGATGCTGAAGCTGAAGTTCTAATATTTTGGCCACCTGATACAAAGAACCAACTCACTGGAAAAGACCCTGATGCTGGGGAAAATTGAGGACAGGAAGAGAAGGGGATGATGGAGGATGAGATGGTTGGATGGCATCACCAACTCGACGGACAGGAGTTTGAGCAAGCTCCGGGAGTTGTTGATGGACGGGGAAGCCTGGTGTGCTGCAGTCCACGCAGTCACAAAGAGTCGGACACGGCTGAATGACTGCACAACAGTGGGTACAAGGGAATTCATATACCATTCTCTGTACTTCTGTATATATGTTTGACACTTTCTATATTAAAATTATTTTAAAAATCATATTGATCAGTTTCTATTTGCCAGACGCTGACAGAGGAGAGAGGGTTTGAAAGAAGAAAAATTCAGGCCCTGAGGAGTTCACAGGTGGGTGGAAGAGACGGTTGTGATAGTGGTCATTTCAAGCAGAACAATAAGGAAAAACAGTTCAAGTGGCGGGGTCGGGGGGTGGGTCAGTGGAGCACCTAGGAAGGACAGCTCTCCAGCTTCTGCTCTCCCCCCTAGACCACGTTGCTGGCTTACACAAACGCAGAGAAGGATTACGTCTGAATGGACATCATTCCTATCACGACCCGGTTCATACATTACCTCCTCCAAGAGCCGCTTCATCCTTCTCTCTTGCAAGTTGTGTTGAGTGCCTTCTTCCAAGCTACGTCCACCTTAGACTTTATGACGCTAAATAGAGTGGTTATATTGGGGTGTAGGGGAGAAGAGGGCAGTCGTCCATGAAAACCTTGGGTAATGCAAACTTCCATAATTCAGGACCAACCCTGACAGAATGGCACGTTGGTCCACTTACCAAGCAATGGTGGCGCCCCCGTGTGGCAAAGATGTGAACATCATCTGCAAATGACCGGGTTCACCTGCACTCAACTCAACTCAGTTTACAAGAAGCCTCTCATTTCTTCAATATTTGCACAAAAATGAGACAATATATTTCTACCGTACTCCCTCAAATCTTTGGTGTAATTTAAAATTGCACAAAAGTTGACTCCTGAACCACCATTATCTATTTATCCTCTGACAGGCCTTCTTCCTCACCTCTTTTTTCCCAGCTGAGTAGGAGGGAGCTGAGACGGAAGGGAGGGTAAGATTAGACAGAAAGACTGACTTCTATTCCTCCCCTCTAACCCCCCAGCTCAGAGGCATGTCACGTGAGAATCCGACATTAGCAGATTCTCACGTGACATCTGCTCATCTTTTCTGTGCTGAGCAGTAATTGACATATACGTGATGATAAATGCTAATGCTGTCTAGTTCCCCCATCTTGGGCTTGTCATTTCTCCTTCCAAAACCTTCATTCTCCCATCTCTCATGAGGAAGAGCAATACTGACCAGACTTCTGAAGGGTCATAGAAGGGTCATGTTAGAGAATGCTGGAGAAAGCCCTTTGAATGCTGTAAAGCTGTGGACTCGTGTCAGGGGCGTTGTGACCGGCTGGCACAGGGCATCCACAGCCTGGCACTTACAGGTGACTCACCAGCTTCTTATGTGAGCCCATCTCACCAGGAGGCCCTGAGGGTGGCTGAACTAATGTTTGCAAACCACTTTAAAGAGGAGAATTATTTTAAAACTGCTTGGATCACTTCGGGTTAGATGACTTCTTTACAAGAAAAGCAAATGTGGACTTTTCTCTTCCTTTTAATTTTCTTTCAAAAAGGGAGACAACTCAGTCCCTCATTAGTTACAGTGTCTGAATTAGCCAAGTGAGGGTAGAAGAGTTTGGTGGGGCAGAGTTATTTAAAATATTACTATCGTTATTTTTATTGGGAAGAGCAATGTGTGTGCTTATTTTTTAAGTGTAAATGATACAGGAGTATAGAAAAAAGGGGAAAGCCCAACTCTTCTAATACTACCTCCATCCCTTCCCAGAGGTGGCCACTGTTTGACAGACAAAAGAGATTTCAATACATATGGTCCTGAAATTTTCTTTTTTCACTTAACCATAAATAGTAGCTTGGTTTTTTCTTTTTACAAAGACGAAAATTTTTAAAGAAATTTAGGAAGCAATATAAATGTTTTACCAAGGGGACTACGTATTCTGCTTCTTGACACATGCATCCCAGTGGCCGTTGCAGCACTATTCACAAGAGCCAGGTCGTGGAAGCAACCTAGACATCCATCAGCTGAGGAATGGATAAAAAGATGTGGTGCATGCATATAATGGACTATTACTCAGCCGTGAAAAGGAATGAAATTGGGTCATTTCTAGAGACATGGATGACCTAGAAACTGTCATACGCAGTGAAGCAGGTCAGAAGGAGAAAAACGAATACCATATATTAATGCATATATGTGAAATCTGAAAAAATTGGTATAAATGATCTTATTTACATAGCAGAAATAGAGACACAGACATAGAGAATGAATGTACAGATATAAAGGGGGAAGAAGGGGTGGGAAGAACTGGGAGCTGGGATTGTCATATATACACTGCTGCTACTGCTAAGTTGCTTCAGTCGTGTCCGACTCTGTGCGACCCCATAGACGGCAGCCCACCAGGCTCCCCCGTCCCTGGGATTCTCCAGGCACGAACACTGGAGTGCGTTGCCATTTCCTTCTCCAATGCATGAAAGTGAAAAGTGAAAGTGAAGTCGCTCAGTCGTGTCCGACTCTTCGCGATCCCATGGACTGCAGCCCATCAGGCTCCTCCATCCATGGGATTTTCCAGGCAAGAGTACTGGAGTGGGGTGCCATTGCCTTCTCCGCATATATACACTACTATGTATTAAATAGACAGCTAATGAGAACTTACTGTGTAGCACAGGGAACTTTACTCAGCGTTCTGTGGTGATCTAAATGGGAAGAAAATCCAAAAGGAGAGGATATATGTACACATGTAGTGATTCACTTCCCAGTACAGTGGAAACTAATGCAACATTTTATATATTTTTTTAAATTTATTTTTTGATTGAAGGATAATTGCTTTACAGAACTTTGTGGTTTTCTATCAAACGTCAATATGAATCAGCCATAGGTTTACATATGTCCCCTCCATCTTGAATTTCCCTTCCATCTCCCTCCCTACCCCACCCCTCTAGGCTGATACAGAGCCCCTGTCTGAGTTCCCCAAGACATACAGCAAATTCCCATTGACTCTCTATTTTACATACGGTAATGTAAGTTTTCATGTTACTCTCTCCATACATCTTGCTATTTCTTCCCCAGTCCCCATATCTGTAAGTCTGTTCTCTATATCTGTTTCTCCATTGCTGCCTTGCAAATAAATTAACCAGTACCATCTTTCTAGATTCCATATATGTGCATTCGTATACAATATTTATCTTTGTCTTTCTGACTTACTTCATTCTGTATAATAGGCTTTAGGTTCATCCACCTCATTAGAACTGACTCAAATGTGTTCCTTTTCATGGCTGAGTAATATTCCATTGTGTATATGTACCACAACTTCTTTATCCATTCATCTGTTGATGGACATGTTCTCAGTTCAGCTCAGTTCAGTCACGCAGTTGTGCCTGACTCTTTGCGACCCCAGGAACCGCAGCATGCCAAGCCTCCCTGTCTATCACCAACTCCCAGAGTCTGCCCAAACCCATGTCCATTGAGTCGGTGATGCCATCCAACCATCCCATCCTCTGTCATCCCCTTCTCCTCCTGCCCTCAATCTTTCCCAGCATCAGGGTCTTTTCAAATGAGTCAGCTCTTGGTATTAGGTGGCCAAAGTATTGGAGTTTCAGCTAGCTATTGTAAATAGTGCTACAATGAACATTGGGGTACATGTGTCCTTTTCAATTTTGGTTTCCTCAGGGTATATGCCTAGGAATGGGATTGTTGGATCATACAGGTGGTTTTATTCCTGTTTTTTTAAGGAATCTTCATACTGTCTTCCACAGTGGCTGTATCAATTTACATTCCCACCAACAGTGTAAGAGGGTTCCCTTTTCTCCACATCCTCTCCAGTATTTATTGTTTGTAGACTTTTGGATGATGGCCACTCTGACCAGTGTAAGCTGATGTCTCATTGTAGAAACTAACACAACATTTTAAAGCAACTATCCTCCAATTAAAATTTTGTTTAAAACAACCTGTTTTTTTAGGCAAAATCGACACTTGGAATGTCATCCTAGCATCTGAGGGAAAGGATGCCCTGTGCCCAAATTTGTCATGTGTTTGTCCTCCAAAACTAGACCGTGAGCTTCCCAGAACCTAGCACAATGCCTGGCACAAATCAATGTTTGCCAAGTAAATAAACGAATGGCCTTGTGATTCCACAGAATTGATTCCCATTGGGGCTTTCTGTGCTTCATGGCGTCCTGCTTTCCTAGCACTTTCACACACTGGGTCATTCTGGCCTCAAACAATCCTCTAATTTGTGTTGCACTTTGTATTTCGTTATATGGTTATTTGGTATTGTTGTTATTCAGTCGCTAAATTGGATTCAATCTTTGCAACCCCATAGACTGGTTCCAAATAGGAAAAGGAGTACATCAAGGCTGTATATTGTCACCCTGCTTATTTAACTTCTATGCAGAGTACATCATGAGAAATGCTGGACTGGAAGAAGCACAAGCTGGAATCAAGATTGCCGGGAGAAATATCAATAACCTCAGATATGCAGATGACACCACCCTTATGGCAGAAAGTGAAGAGGAACTAAAAAGCCTCTTGATGAAAGTGAAAGAGGATCAGTACTTTGGCCACCTCATGCAAAGAGTTGACTCATTGGAAAAGACGCTGATGCTGGGAGGGATTGGGAGCAGGAGGAGAAGGGGATGACAGAGGATGAGATGGCTGGATGGCATCACTGACTCGATAAGCGTGACTCTGAGTGAACTCCAGGAGATGGTGATGGACAGGGAGGCCTGGCGTGCTGCGATTCATGGGGTCTCAAAGAGTCGGACACGACTGAGTGACTGAACTGAACTGAACTGAACTGAGACTGTAGCATGCCAGGTTCCTCTGTCCTCCACTATCCCCAAAGTTTTCTCATATTTGTATCTATTGCATTGGCGATGGTACCTAAAAAACCATCTCACCCTCTGCCACCCTCTTCTCCTTTTGCCTTCAATCGTTCCCAGCATCAGGGTCTTTTCCAGTGAGTCATCTCCTCTCATCAGGTGGCCAAAGTATTGGAGCTTCAGCTTCAGCAACAGTACACCCAATGGTTATTTTACAGATGGAAAAACTGAGTCCTAGGGAAGTCACAGAGCTGGGCCCAGAACCCAGGGGTTTTTTTTTGTCGCACCCATTGTTTATATTCACCAGTGCCTGCATCTACGACATATAATGGTCAGAGAATAACAGAATCAGGTGAATGTCTACACAGCTGAAACCTCACTTTGAGGTGGGGAGGGTTAATCCTCTTCAGTGTGTGAGCTAGGAGGGCTACTTTAGATCAGGCACACTAAACTTCACAAAGGCCTCTGGTTTTCAGATCCATCTTCTGCCATCTGCTGGATGAAAGCAGCATTTCAGTACTGCCGCTCATCAGCCATGGTAGCAGTTTCCATCGGTTAAGATGCTGCTTCAGTTCAGTCGCTCAGTCGTGTCCGACTCTTTGCGACCCCATGAATCGCAGCACGCCAGGCCTCCCTGTCCATCACCAACTCCCGGAGTTCACTCAAACTCATGTCCATCGAGTCGGTAATGCCATCCAGCCATCTCATCCTCTGTCGTCCCCTTCTCCTCCTGCCCCCAATCCCTCCCAGAATTAGGGTCTTTTCCAATGAGTCAACTCTTTGCATGAGGTGGCCAAAGTATTGGAGTTTCAGCTTTAGCATCAGTCCCTCCAATGAACACCCATCCTTTAGGATGGACTGGTTGGATCTCCTTGCAGTCCAAGGGACTCTCAAGAGTCTTCTCCAACACCACAGTTCAAAAACATCAATTCTTCGGTGCTCAGCTTTCTTCACAGTCCAACTCTCACATCCATACATGACCACCGGAAAAACCATAGCCTTGACTAGACGGACCTTTGTTGGCAAAGTAATATCTCTGCTTTTCAATATGCTATCTAGGTTGGTCACAACTTGTCTTCCAAGGAGTAAGCGTCTTTTAATTTCATGGCTGCAGTCACCATCTGCAGTGATTTTGGAGCCCCCAAAAATAAAGTCTGACACTGTTTCCACTGTTTCCCCTTCTATTTCCCATGAAGTGATGGGACCAGATGCCATGATCTTTGTTTTCTGAATGTTGAGCTTTAAGCCAACTTTATCACTGTCCTCTTTTACTTTCATCAAGAGGCTCTTTAGTTCCTCTTCACTTTCTGCCATAAGGGTGGTGTCATCTGCATATCTGAGGTTATTTCTCCCAGCAATCCTGATTCCAGCTTGTGCTTCTTCCAGTCCAGCGTTTCTCATGATGTACTCTGCATAGAAGTTAAATAAGCAGGGTGACAGTATACAGCCTTGACGCACTCCTTTTCCTATTTGGAACCAGTCTGTTGTTCCATGTACAGTTCTAACTATCGCTTCCTGATCTGCATATAGGTTTCTCAAGAGGCAGGTCAGGTGGTCTGGTATTCCCATCTCTTTCAGAATTTTCCAGTTTATTGTGATCCACACAGTCAAAGGCTTTGGCATAGTCAATAAAGCAGAAATAGATGTTTTTCTGGAACTCTAATTTCCATGATCCAGCGGATGGTGGCAATTTGATCTCTGGTTCTTCTGCCTTTACTAAAACCAGCTTGAACATCTGGAAGATGCTTCTTAGTGACATGCAGTTTCCATGTACAATTCCTTTCACTCCTCCAAGCAACTCTATAAGGTAGGTTCAACCTTATCCCCATGTTTGGATGAGGCACCTGAGGTTCATGGAGGTTTAGGTACTTTGGCCATCTGATGCAAAGAACTGACTCATTGGAAGAGACTCTGATATTGGGAAAGATTGAAGGCAGGAGGAGAAGGGGACGACAGAGGATGAGATGGTCAGATGGCATCACCAACTCAATGGACATGAGTTTGAGCAAGCTCTGGGAGTTGGTGATGGACAGGGAAGCCTAGCATGCTTCTGGCCACGTGGTTGCAAACAGTTGGACATGACTGAGCAACTGAACTGAACTGAATCCACCTTATGTGTATTAGTTTCCTAGGATTGCTGTATCACATTACTGCAAACCTGGTAGCTTAAAAACTGTAGGAATTTATTCTCACATCATTATGGAGGCCAGATGCCTGAAATCAAGGTGTCAACATGGGCGGACTCCTTCCAAAAGCTCTAGTGAAGAATATTTCCTGGCTTCCACAGTTACTGGTGGCTCCAGTGTTCCTTGGCTTGTGGCCGCATCACTCTCATCCCTGCCTCCATCTCCACATGACCTTCTCCTGGTTCTCCCTGTGTGTCTCTGCTCTGTGTTTCTCTTCAAAGGAGCGTGTGTGTGCTCTGTCGTGTCTGACTCTTTGTGACCCCATGGACTGCAGCCCACCTGGCGCCTCTGTCTATGGAATTTTTCAAGCAAGAATACTGGAGCAGATTGCCATTTTCTTCTCCAGGGGATCTTACCGACCCGGGAATCAAACCTGCTTCTCTTGTACCTCCTGCGTTGGCAGGCAGATTCTTTACCACTGTGCCACTGAGGAAGCCCCAGCTGGACATTTGTTATCTAATTTAGAGCCCACCAAGACAATCCCTTGGACTGCAAGGAGATCCAACCAGTCCATTCTGAAGGAGATCAACCCTGGGATTTCTTTGGAGGAAATGATACTGAAGCTGAAACTCCAGTACTTTGGCCACCTCATGTGAAGAGTTGACTCATTGGAAAAGACGCTGATATTATGGATGTGAGAGTTGGACTGTGAAGAAGGCTGATCGCCGAAGAATTGATGCTTTTGAAGTGTGGTGTTGGAGAAGACTCTTGAGAGTCCCTTGGACTGCAAGGAGATCCAACCAGTCCATTCTAAAGGAGATCAACCCTGGGATTTCTTTGGAAGGAATGATGCTAAAGCTGAAACTCCAGTACTTTGGCCACCTCATGCGAAGAGTTGACTCATTGGAAAAGACTCTGATGCTGGGAGTGATTGGGGGCGGGAGGAGAAGGGGACGACCGAGGATGAGATGGCTGGATGGCATCACTGACTCGATGGATGTGAGTCTGAGTGATCTCCGAGAGATGGTGATGAACAGGGAGGCCTGGCGTGCTGCAATTCATGGGGTCGCAAAGAGTCGGACACGACTGAGCGACTGAACTGAACTGAACTGACCTGGAGTAAAAAGGTGAGCATATCTTTTAGGCGTGGGGGAGTAGCCAGTCAACTCACTAGGCTATATTCTTGAGTTAATATGTTACAGAATCTGTGCTTCTAATCCTTGTTAGGTGGAGTCAATACTGTTGCCAGCAACCTGCCCCTCTGTATCTCCTCTCTCTCTCAATCCTTCCCATTGCAGCTTCCCCCTACTTCTTTCTGTTCAGTGAAAGCAGAGGTTAAAAAAAAAAAAATCCTTGCACCCTGAGTCTCTCTGCTGTTGCCCATTGCATAAGGTGAACACAGGATTTACTATGGATCAAGAGCAAAATGAGCATTAACAATTACCCTGTGACGACAGGCACACCAGGAGTTTGCGGACAAAGCTAAATGCAGTGGGTCCCCACCAGGGCCTCCCCAGGGCTGGCCTCGCCTGCTGGCTTTCCCAAGACTCTGCGCCTCTCTTTCCTGCTGCTCCTGAAGTCACTTCCATCTGCTGGAAGCCTCCACCTGCTGGAAGCCTCCACCTGCCAGGTGATCAGCAGACACTGAGGCCCCACAGACACCTACAAAATGAGTGCAGAACTCCTTCTTAAAATATCTGTGGAACACGGACTTTGTGCTCCTAAATCGCTGGCACGCAATCTCTGACCTTGAGGCGTTTATAGACTGGGAAGTGAGTGGCTGATAACCAGAGTGTGCTAGCTTCACCCATGGCCAAGTAAAGATCTCTGGCTGAGTGGGGACGCTGCAAGTGGGATAGGCTCACGGTGGGGAAATGAAGAGGAAGATGCCCCGACACAGCCAATCCAAGGGCTCAGCCCACCACCTCACGGAGCTCTCACATGCCTATGAGGAACGTAGGGGTCCACTATCAAAAATCCCTGAAACCAACATGCTTTGGAATTCAGGTATTTCCTAATTTTAGAGCAGAAGTGTATTGTTAGCATTTTCCATTCAGTACCCAATGCTCTTGGGCTATACCCTCCCTAATGAATATATTCACAATTCTGTAGCAAAACATGTATATTCACAATAAATAAACACAGACTGTAAAAAGTTTCATGCTAGTTCAAGGAAGGATTTTATGGCAAATTAATTCAGATCAATTAGATTTCACTGCCAAATGAGTTTCTTTAAAAAAATGTCTTTTTTGTGTGTGTGTGTGGCTTTGGGATTTGGGGGTTGTAGATAAGCAATTGGAGGGCTACAGTATTTGCTCCAACTTGAAGACAAAGAAACTGAGGCTCAGAAAATTTATGAAACTTGCCCAAGACACAAAGTAAATGGTGTAATCGTTCACTGGAATCAAGCATTTGTCTGCCTCCTGGCTCATCACTCTGTTTCTTTTTTTTTTTTTTTTTTGATTCAGGTAAGAAACCAGAGCCCAGTTATGATCAATATCCTGAATTCTGAGATAATATTGGCTGCTCCGTTCTGTTGTCTCTGTAGAAACACTTGAAGCAAAGTTTTAAGTCATATGAACATGCACAGTCTTTTTGTCTGCCTGTGTTTGTGGTACGCAGTTCTTGAGCCATCTGTAGCATGAAGGATTGTGTGGTTTCAGGCCTGGGGTGCAGTTCCTACTTGTGAACTTGGAAGGGGCTTTAATTAAAAAATCCTGCAGATAACAATACAGGCAAAGTTGCTTAGACAGCAAAACCAGACAGCTCCTTTTGTTGACCTACTTCAACACATAAGATTACTTAACTATTATGAAAAGAAATAAAGTCCCCAGGAGAGTAATAATTATTCTTAACAGCATCTTTAAAAGAAATGTCTGATTAATAGAAAACATCCAGTTCAAGAATAATTTAAAATGCTTGTTGGACTTCCCTGGTAGGGCAGTGGCTAAGAATCCACCTGCCGAGGGATGGGAAACAGGTCCGAGCCCTGGTCCAGAAAGATTTCACATGCCACAGAGCAGCTGGGCCCCCACGCCACAACTACGGAGCCGGTGCTCTAAAGTCCAACAACCACAACTTCTGAGCCCATGTGCTGCAGTTACCAAAGCCTGTGTGCCTAGAGCCTGTGCTCTGCAACAAGAAGACACTGCAGTAAGAAGCCTGAGCTCCTCAGCAAAGAGCAGCCCCTACCTCGATGCAACTGGAGAAAGCCTACAGCAATGAAGACCCAACATAGCCAAAAGTAAAAATAATGTTTTAAAAAATGTCTGTATGTCGTTTGGATTGCTCTTGTAAAAAAAAGAAAAAAATGCTTGCCTCCTCTTCCATCGTGTGGGATCAGATTCCCTGACCTGGCACCACCACTCACCACCACCCCCTGCCCCCCGCCCCACAACACACAGAGACACACAGACACACAGATCCACAAACCCCACATACACACATCTCTCTCATACACACCCACCACATGCATACATGTATCACACACATACACACACAGAAGATATGCAACCTGTGGGTGGTGAAGATTGGTTGAATTTGTTCTTCTTGCCCTCTCTGCTGGGCTGTGGAATACTAAACTCTTTCGGACATTACTAACTCCAGCCAAAGTTTAGCTCTGGGAGATGGTGACAGGCAGGCATGCTGCAGTCCATGGGGTCACAAAGAATGAACAACGAAATCAGCCAGTCAAGGATTCTTTCTTGTCACTGTTAATTAACCACGTGACTTATCACCACTTTTTGGCCTCCTGGTTTGAGAATTCACTCCAGGCCAATAAAGATGGTAATCTTTCTGTGGTTAAACCTTTCAGCCTCTCCTCAAACTATTTCACCATTGTTTTGTCTCTTGACTCAAAAGATGATATGCCCAGAAAATTCCCTTAACAGGTCAGTTTTGTGTTCCTCACACTTCCACAACAAGAAAGAAGCAAAAACTTACCTAAAAGAATCCAGAATTTTCCATTCAAATTGCAGCAATCACAATTATGATTATTTCTAGGTTACTAGCCTGCTATGCTGGAGACTTGGGTTTGAACCCTAGGTTAGGAAGATCCCTTGGAGAAGAGAATAGTAACCCACTCTAGTATTCTTGCCTGTAGAATTCCATGGACAGAGGAACCTGGCGGAGTACAGTTTAAGAGTCAGATAAGACTGACTAACACCTCCACTTTCACTACTATGACCCAGGCAACCTGGCATGCTGTGTGATTTATCTTGGGAGAGTGAAAAGTGATCAAATTACAGTTTTCAGGACTGCTCTATATTGTATGCAATAAATACAACAATAAATACTTATATAGCATTCTCATCTGCCAGACTCTAAGTCCATTAAATGTAATCCTCTCACTGTAACCCATACAATAACCCTGCACAGTAGATACCTATGTTGTGCCATTTTCAGTTCAGTTCAGTTCCGTCGCTCAGTCATGTCTGACTCTTTGTGACCCCATGGATAGAAGCACTCCAGGCCTCCCTGTCCATCACCAACTCCTGGAGTCTACCCAAACCCATGTCCATTGTGTCGGTGATGCCATCCAACAATCTCATCCTCTGTTGTCCCCTTCTCCTCCTTTCTTCAATCTTTCCCAGCATCAGGGTCTTTTCAAATGAGTCAGTTCTTCACATCAGGTGCCCAAAGTATTAGAGTTTCAACTTCAACATCAGTCCTTCCAATGAATATTCAGGACTGATTTCCTTTAGGATGAACTGGTTGGATCTTGCAGTCCAAGGGACTCTCAAGAGTCTTCATCATCACAGTTCAAAAGCATCAATTCTTCGGTGCTCAGCTTTCTTTATAGTCCAACTCTCACATCCATACATGACCACAGGAAAAACCATAGCCTCGACTAGACAGACCTTTGGCAAAGTAATGTCTCTGCTTTTGAATATGCTATCTAGGTTGGTCATAGCTTTTCTTCCAAGGAGCAAGCATCTTTTAATTTCATGGCTGCAGTCACCATCTGCAGTGATTTTGGAGCCCAAAAAAATAAAGTCTGTCACTGTTTCTACTATTTCCCCATCTATTTGCCATGAAGTGATGGGACCAGATGCCATGATCTTAGTTTTCTGAATGTTGAGTTTTAAGCCAACTTTTTCACTCTCCTCTTTCACTTTCTTCAAGAGGCTCTTCAGTTCTTCACTTTCTGCCATAAGGGTGGTGTCATCTGCATATCTGTGCCATTTTATAGATGGGAAAACTAAGACCCAGAGAGGCTAAGTAACTTTTCAAGGTCACACAGCTAGAAAGCAGTGTAGCTGGAATTGTGATTGAGACACAGGCCCTAAAGTCATGTTCTTCCTGTCATCGTGTCTTATTCACTCCTGCATCCCAGATCCCAGCACTGTATCTGGCAGAAATACATGCTGAACATATGTTCATAGAGGAAGGAAAGAAGAAAGTGTAAGATGGGGGGGTCGGTTAGGAGGGAAGGAGGACACCTGTTTCAGAGACACACTTGCACAGTGATCCCCGTGGAAGTGAAAGTCTGGGGCCAGTTAGTAACTGGTGGTATTTTTCTGAGAGAGAATAGAAGATGGGTCTTTGGAGGTTTGCTTTTATGAGCTGTCTGCTGCAGCTCCACAAAGGGGGAACCCTTCACCAAAGGTCCAACAACAGAGCCTATCAGAATCTGTTCACGATCCCACAGCAGGCTTACAAGGCCCTCCACAGGTCAGGGGTGCAATATGGGGAGCACAGAAGCATAGCCGGGTTGAGAACAATCATTCCTCTGGGTCATTCTCCAATTTACTGTATTGTCTATTATTCGTAAGGAAATATTTAGACCTGGAGATTGTGAAGACCATGTTGACACAGGGCAAAAGCCAAACTGTGGAAACAACTGGCCTTCTATTTCCTCAGGATTCCAGGATATCAGTCATACCTAATTAATATAAGTATCATTTTTTATAGGAGTTATTTCTTTATATCCATCTCTCCTGCTAGCCCAAATGTTCCGAAGGTGCAAGGACCTTGTTACTCATCCTTAGTATGGTGTAAATTGTTAAACATGTGACCTGGGGAGTCAGATTACCTGAGATAACATTAAGCCTTCATCATTTACTGTGTGGTGTTTGGCAAGTTACTTAATCTCTCTGAGCCTCTCTTTTCTTATTTGTTGAATAGGAAATAATGATGTTTTCCATAAGTAACTTCACCAGCGCTGAGCAAAGTCTCTGGCTGCTGCCACAAGGAGGAAGTTGCCCCTGGGAAAAGGCTTACTAGGGGAAAAGGAAAAAGATGGCATTAAGGTAGGGTTCTGCATGCATTATGTAATGAAAGTCTGATGACTAAATGAGAAATTAATGTAAATTGCTTAGCACAGTGCCTGGTTCATATTGCACATGGCAACAAAGACTGTTTTTCAGTATTTACACTCTCCTTCCTTCTTTAATAATAATGTCACCAATGTTTTAGTGGAGTGTGGGCCTGGTTTAGAAAGAAGGCTCTGGAGAACTGTGAAGAAATTCTGGGGTGTATGTGGCTTGGGGCAGGTATCCACTTGACCAAGGCCAAGGTCAAGGTGAGAGAAATACTGAGCACCCTGTCGATGGCAGAGAGGAGTGGTGCGCATGAGGGTGCTTCCATGGCAGAGTTAGCCAGATTTTATGAACGACACAGGGAGAAAAGGAGGTGGCAAGGGAAGGAGGGGAAGCCGCCAGAGGACACCTGGGTTCTCAGCATGTTGACCAAGTGTGGGGACTTAGTTATCAATAAGTCATGGAGCTAGAGAATGGAGGAGGAGAACAGGTTTGGAAGGCAGGTGATGAGTGTAGTCAAGGACACACTGGGCTGAAGGGCTGGGGGGATGCCCCATCCAGAGGTCCAGACAAGTTCTTTTGTTCGCTACCTCTATGGAATGGCATTTCATCATCAACATGAGTTCTGAAAAAGAATTTTGCAACAAACAGGAGAATGGTCTGTGCCTAGAAGATCAAAACAAGGCACAGTAACTTTCCCAGGAGCACAGTCCACAGCTAACCCTCAGGCGTCTCCCCCTGCACCTCCCCCGGGCTCCTTTCCAAGCCTGCAGCCCAGCCTGGCCTTGCCCCACACCTGGCCCCCTGGGCAGGAGGCAAAAAGTATGTATCCACAGCAGAATGACCATGTCCACCTCATTAGCAATGGTTTCTATGGAATATTTGGTCACAGTGTGCCAGGTTTTGTTTTACTGTGGTCGTTTCTATGAAAATAACTAATGTAACTATGTTGAATTGCACAGCTGATGCTGGAGTCTTTTCTCCACTGCAATTCTGCTCCCTGCATACGTTTCCCTGCACTTCCATTTTGCGCTAACACCATGTAGGTTCTTCCAAGTCTTGTAAAGCAACAAAAGGCCTGAAGCAAAGGTGCTACCCAATCTCCCAACCTCAGACCAAGGGGGTCAAACTGCAAGGATGGATGACCTTCTTTCTCTGTAGGGGTCAACTCACCACCTTGGAGACCCAGCCCAGTATTTAACCAATCCTTGTTAGTTCCTTTCACTACACAAAATTCTGGGTACATATCATCTTATTTAATTATTGTTGTTGTTGTTCAGTCTCCAAGTCACATTCAGCTCTTTGTAACCCCATGGACTGCAGTATGCCAGGCTTCTCTGTCTTACTATCTCTTAGAGTTTGCCCAAACTCATGTCCACTGAGCTAGTGATGCTATCCAACCATCATATCCTCTGCTGCCCCCTTCTCCTCCTGCTCTCAATCTTTCCTGGCATCAGGGTCTTTTCCAGTGAGTTGATTCTTTGCATCACGTGGCCAAAATATTGGAGCTTTAGCTTCAACATCAGTCCTTCCAATGAATATTCAGGGTTGATTTCATGTAGGATTGACTGGTTTGATCTTGCAGTCCAAGGGACTTTCAAGAGTCTTCTCTCTGAATTGTTTGTTTCCTCTGAGCTGCTCTCTCTTTCTCTTTCTCTTCATTTGCTTCCATCACCAGTAGACACTGAGTTGTCAGGATGAAAGAGGTTAGGTTGCAGCGTTTACAGGGTTGACCAACCTAGACAGTATATTAAAAAGCAGAGACATTACTTTGCCAACAAAAGTTTATCTAGTCAAAGCTATGGTTTTTCCAGTAGTCATGTATGGATGTGAGAGTTGGACTATAAAGAAAGCTGAGCACCAAAGAATTGATGCTTTTGAACTGTGGTGTTCTTGAGAGTCCCTTGGTCTGCAAGGAGATCCAACCAGTTCATCCTAAAGGAAATCGGTCCTGAATATTCACTGGAAGGGCTGATGCTAAAGCTGAAACTCCAATACTTTGGGCACCTGATGTGAAGAGCTGACTCATTTGAAAAGATCCTGATGCTGGGAAAGATTGAAGGCAGGAGGAGAAGGGGATGACAGAGGATGAGATGGTTGGATGGCATCACCGACTCAATGGACATGAGTTTGAGTAAACTCCAGGCGTTCGTGATGGACAGGGAGGCCTGGAGTGCTTCTGTCCATGTGGTTGCGAAGAGTTGGACACGACTGAGCGATGAACTGAACTGAACTGAGAGGCAGAGGTTGATCGAGTATTGAGGTAGCACCCCAGCTTTAAATGCTTCAGCCCAGAAGCAGCACATGTTACTTCTGATCAAATTTCACTGGCTAGAGCTAGTTCCTAGGCAGAGATTGAGGTTGGGTCACAACTGTGAGAGCACCAAATTCTAACCACTAGACCAGTGGTCAGTGACAAGGGCCTTGGCCCTTCAGCTTTGCAGAAAATAATTTCCACAAAGGTGGAAGGTAGTGAAGCAAGTATTTATCAGGAGGAAAAAATAGTACAGTATATGTGGAGTGGCATACAGGTGGAATCAGAGAGAGAGTCACACACTAATGGCAGTTTGAATCACTTTTATGAGGCATTACTTCAGTTTCCTTTGTCTAATCATTTAGATCTGCCTGGTTCACAGTTCATATGTGGTGTATCTCAGCATCCTCCCATACGTATGCATGTATCTCTTAGCCAAGATGAAAAGTGAAAGTTGCTCAATCATGTCCAACTCTTTGTGACCCCATAGACAATGGCCCACCAGCCTCCCCTGTCCATGGAACACTCCAGGCTATAATACTGAAGTGGGTAGCCTATCTAGTGGATCTTCCCAACCCAGGAGTCAAACCAGGGTCTCCTGCATTGCAGGTAGATTCCTTACCAGGTGAACAATCAATTCAGTTCACTTCAGTTCAGTGACTCAGCCGTGTCCGACTCTTTGCGGCTTCATGAATCGCAGCATGCCAAGCCTCCCTGTCCATCACCAACTCCCGGAGTTTACTCAAACTCATGTCCATCGAGTCGGGGATGCCATCCAGCCATCTCGTCCTCTGTCGTCCCCTTCTTTTCTTGCAACAATCCCTCCTGGCATCAGGGTCTTTTCCAATGAGTCAACTCTTCGCATGAGGTGGCCAAAGTATTGGAGTTTCAGCTTCAACATCAGTCATTCCAATGAACACCCAGGACTGATCTCCTTTAGGATGGACTAGTTGGATCTCCTTGCAGACCAAGGGACTCTCAAGAGTCTTCTCCGACACCACAGTTCAAAAGCATCAATTCTTCAGTGCTCAACTTTCTTTACAGTCCAACTCTCACATCCATACATGACCACTGGAAAAACTATAGCCTTGACTAGACAGACCTTTGTTGGCAAAGTAATGTCTCTGCTTTTTAATATACTATCTAGATTGGTCATAACTTTCCTTCCAAGGAGTAAGCGTCTTTTAATTTCATGGCTGCAATCACCATCTGCAGTGATTTTGGAGCCCCCCAAAATAAAGTCTGACACTGTTTCTACTGTTTCCCCATCTATTTCCCATGAAGTGATGGGACCAGATGCCATGATCTTCACCCCATTCTAGTACTCTTGCTTGGAAAATCCCATAGATGGAGGAGGCTGGTAGGCTGCAATCCATGGGGTCACTAAGAGTCGAACACGACTTCACTTTCACTTTTCACTTTCATGCATTGGAGAGGGAAATGTCAATCTACTCCAGTGTTCTTGCCTGGAGAATCCCAGGGATGGGGGAGCCTGGTGGGCTGCTGGCTATGGGGTCACACAAAGTTGGATATAACTGAAGTGACTTAGCAGCAGCAGCAACAGCCATGATCTTCGTTTTCTGAATGTTGAGCTTTAAGCCAACGTTTACACTCTCCTCTTTCACTTTCATCAAGAGGCTTTTTAATTCTTCACTTTCTGCCATAAGGGTGGTGTCATCTGAATATCTGAGGTTATTGATATTTCTCTCTGCAATCTTGCTTCCAGCTTGTGCTTCTTACAGCCCAGCGTTTCTTATGATGTACTCTGCATAGAAGTTAAATAAGCAGAGTGACAATATACAGCCTTGATGTACTCCTTTTCCTATTTGGAACCAGTCTATTGTTCCACGTCCAGTTCTAACTGTTGCTTCCTGGCCTGCATACAGGTTTCTCAAGAGGCAGGTCAGGTGGTCTGGTATTCCCATCTCTTTCAGAATTTTCCACAGTTATTGTGATCCACACAGTCAAAGGCTTTGGGATAGTCAATAAATCAGAAATAGATGTTTTTCTGGAACTCTATTTTCCATGATCCAGCAGATCGTGACAATTTGATCTCTGGTTCCTCTGCCTTTTCTAAAACCAGTTTGAACATCTGGAAGTTCACAGTTCACATATTGCTGAAGACTGGCTTGGAGAATTTTGAGCATTACTTTATTATCATGTGTGATGAGTGCAATTGTGTGGTAGTTTGAGCATTCTTTGGCATTGTCTTTCTTTGGGATTGGAATGAAAACTGACCTTTTCCAGTCCTGTGGCCACTGCTGAGTTTTCCAAATTTGCTGACATATTGAGTGCAGCATTTTCACAGCATCATCTTTCAGGATTTGAAATAGCTCAACTGGAATTCCGTCACCTCCACTAGCTTTGTTCATAGTGATGCTTTCTAAGGCCCACTTGACTTCACATCCCAGGATGTCTGGCTCTAGGTGAGTGATCACATCATCAT
>SJYT01046071.1:0-25555 GCA_006410635.1 Cephalophus harveyi | reverse complement strand
AAGTGAAGTAAGCCAGAAAGAAAAACACTAAATACAGTATCCTAACGCATATATATGGAATTTAGAAAGATGGTAACAATAACCCTGTATGCGAGACAGTGAAAGACACAGATGTATAGAACAGTCTTTTGGACTCTGTGGGAGAGGGAGAGGGTAGGATGATTTGGGGGAATATCATGGAAACATGCATAATATCATATAAGGAATGAATCGCCAGTCCAGGTTCAATACAGGATGCTTGGGGCTGGTACACTGGGATGACCCAGAGGGATGGTATGGGGAGGGAGGTGGGAGGGGAGTTCAAGATGGGGAACACATATACGCCCGTGGTGGATTCATGTTGATGTGTGGCAGAACCAGTACAATATTGTAAAGTAATTAGCTTCCAACTAAAAAACATAAATTTAAATTAAAAAAAAGAAGAAGAGAAGCAAAAGGCAAAGGAGAAATGGAAAGATACACCCATCTAAATGCAGAGTTCCAAAGAATAAAAAAAAAAAGAATATATTATTCTTATACTGTTATATCACTTCTATAAAAGAGAAAATTAGGCAAAAGTGGCTCTGGACATATACCTCCCACCCACCCCATACCCAGCCCCAACCCTAACCTGCAGCACCTTTCATTCTGGCTAACCAGTGGGTTCTGAGTCAGTCCTTCTCTCCCAGTTCTCCCCTTTGCAGACAGCAAGGCTAACAGGGTAGAAATCTCTTCCCTCTTCTTTATACCCCTCCCTTAACACATATGCACTTCTATCCTCACACAGTTTTACCCAAGTCTCTGTTATATGTCTAGTTCCTGCCCTCAAAGTATTTATAATCTGGGGAAGACAAAGATGTAGATAATTTATAATTTGACACAAAATGAATTAGTGGTTGCAGTAAAAGGTGGAGATGGGGGAATGACTCTGAAGACTTTAAGGATTATTAAATTCATCTCAAGCAAGCCAAGAAAGTAGCACTTCTGTTCATCCTGCAAAATTAGGATACACATACATCTCACAGAAATGATTTCAAGGCACATGCTTACTTTAAAAAATTAATAAAACACATCATTTAAAAAAACCCAAAATACACTTTCAAGTTTCCTAATTTTTTATTTCTGTCTAAATACCATCATGAAAGCCTAAAGTGACCCCTTTTACACTGATAGCTCAGATTTTTCAGCTACAGGAGACAAGAAGAGGCACAACTAAGAATTAAAAGAACTGTAACATGTATATATTACCCAAAGAATATTTGGTTAGTTCAGGATAACAACATAGTTTAATTTAGGAGTCTCCCACTTAAATAAATGCCATTTTATTTATTTATGATTATTTAAAAGTAAATAAATAAATGCTACCCTAAAGCACCTGAACTAAAACTATGAAATCCAACGTAAAGTTCAAAGGCCTCACAATATACACCTCAGTTGACAAAAATCATAATATTTAAATTAACTACTTGATGCAGATTTTTTTCCCACTATGAATTAAAAAAGGTTTGTCCTTAAGATTACTTATGGGTACTTGATGGAATCCAGCAATTAAGTACTATTCTAGAAGAAAATACCACATTGAAATAATTTAGGGAAGACTGCCAGGAACATCAGATTTTTAGAAACTGTACAAATTAAAATTACTGAAAGCTCTACCCTCTTTATAGGACATTAATTGTACTCTTTCTCTCAAAATAAGTAAAACATCCCAGATTGGGGTTTAGGAAGCAAAACAGATGATTATTGCCCCATAAACACCTTGGTTGAATCCTGAATACTTGCAGTAAACTGTTGTTTCCCACCCAAGGATGTAGTATGTTAACACAGGAAGACTGAGAGATGTGGAATCAGAAGACATCAATCAGTGTCCTGGCTCTGCAACCTCCTAGCAGTGTCTATGAGTGAGTTTATTTAATCTTTCTAAGCCTCAGTTTCCTCCTTTGAAAACAGCCATAATAACTACTTCCCTAGGGTCCTGATGAAGATTAAAGATGGCATGTGAAGGCACACTATAAACCATTAAGCATTATACAGCAACTTCAAATCCTTAATGAAAGAAAAAGAGAAACAAATCAATTCCTAAGTAATTAAGAGGCTATATATAAATATAAGGCATGAGGTCTAAGAACCTGTTAAATAAAATATATGAAAAGTTATGTCTTTTGCCCTATAATTATCAACTGCAGAGTATGATAGATCTCCTTCATATATAAAAACTATAAGCCTTTAAGTCAAAGTAATTTAAGAAGGCTGGGACTAATGAAAATTTGTCAGCCATTTTTTACCCATGAGTCATTTTGGCTCCCGCATAAGGCCAGTTTCTAAACACAGCTTGAAGAATGGCCTGGAGAGTTTTTTGTTTTCTGTTTTAATCCAATTTTTACTTTATATTAGAACCACTTAAAAAATAGTTAACAGCTTGTCAATACTGTCACATTCTTCCTACTTTGAAGTTTTTTTTTCTGTGAGCAATGAAAAATGAAAGGTGAAGAGGTAAAAGGTAAATATTATCAGTGAATAAAATTTCACAGTGTGATTGGTAGGCAAAAAGAAAGTCTGACTGTTGAAATATGTTGAAATGTGTCCTTTTCCCCAGTCTGTCTTCCCACCAAAAAAAAAAGAACTTTATTTATATGGAGAGAGAGCAGGCACTGATATTAAAAAAAAATAAAGAAATATATTTATATATTTTCCCTCCATTTAAATTTAGCCAAATGAAATACCAAACAAAAACAAAAGCTTCCAGGGTCTCTCCATTTTGCTGAATTCTGTCATTGGCAGAGCACTTTGTCCCAAATTCTGTTTTCCTCCCTTGCTCCAGTGCTGGCCTTTTCTATAAAGGGAAAACAGCAGGAAAAAAAGCAAACCTTCTCTCTCCTTAAACATCAAGAGACAGGAAGACAGATTTTTAAATAAGGGAATGAAACAAAAGCAAACAAAACTTTGTTTGTTTGTTTTTTCATAAAAGGACATGGTATACAACTGAGTCTGAATTCAGGGCGTCACCCATAGAAGAATCTTATGCCTATGAAGTCATCCCTAATTACAGCGTTTGACTAACAATACAGCAATTACGAAACCACTCCACTGGCTCATTTAACTATACTTAAACCCTGAATACAAATCTTTGCTGAGAAAGGTGTACCTACTACTAACTACCTGAAACAATTACTCAAATTCTGAAAAGCATTTGATTGGGGGTGGAGGCGGCAGGGGTTGGGGGTGGTGCCTGTTTTTATCCCCTAAAGCGATTCACTTTAGGAATGCAGAAGACTAAATTTACTATCTGTGTCAATCACAACCAACCATGGCTCAGGCAGCAGGGCACACACAGTGGGAATATCAACCATGTAATCAAGAGTTGATTATGAATTTTGTATTTTTTTCTTGAAATTGAAAGGAACTAAAGATAAAAGCAGGAGCTAGTCATCAGCCACTAGCAGGTAAACAGAATTGGGAAAGTGAGGCTGATGACTTAAAATCAGCGATTTGGTCACACACACGCAGTTAGGCTGATAAGTTCAAATCATGAAGAAGAGAAGGTGGATAAAACATGGAAGAATACATTATTTGCATTTGTGTATTTGTCACCTTCCTCTGTCCAAAACAGGCAATGCTTCAGAACACCCACACTTCACATACCTAACTGTACCAACAGAAACTGCCACCCTGCCTCCTCCCTGACTGGTAAGTCAACAGCACTAGTCTCCAGGTCAGATGGGCATGCAACCCTATGAGTTAAAGCTCACCCACTCTCACTCTGATTACTCAAGCTCTAGTGACATGTTTCCAAACGACTTGAGAAGATTTCAACCTGAATGTCTATCATACTCACCCAACTTATTCATTTCTATTCAAGCCTTAAATGAATGTTTAGCATGTACCAGGCACCGTGTTGGGTACTGCATATATAGAGATTTAGGATCCAAAGTATCCTCTCAAAGACTTTACTGTCCAGAGGGGAACAAAGGTGGAAAACAAAGACATAGTATTAATGCCATCATGCTAGTCACTGAGTGGTAGGGTGACAGTGATGGGCTTCAGGAAAAGTTTTCCAGAGAAGGTGACTTTTGAATTTTATCTTAAAACATAAGGAGGGCATCCTCAGACAGATATCACTGGTAAAAGCACTCTAGGCACAGAGAAGATGATATTCTGGTGTAGAGAAAGATAGTGTGGTTGGAGCACTGTGCCTAGGGTTTGTGACAAACACAGTTGGAGCAGAAAGTCAGGGTCTAATTTAGAAGGCTGAGACTCAAAATCTGCACTTGACCTTCCGGCCAAGGGAGAAGGAAGGTCAGAGAAGAAAACCCCAGTCAGGAAAGTCTAAGTGTCTACATTTGAACTTTCCATGTTATTTCTCCCCTTTTCGAACACCTCTGCTGTCAAATTCAGTCTCCTTTTCAACTTTCCTCAATCTCCAGGTTTATAAATTCAAGAAGTTTGGTCACAAGAAACAAAGGGAGATCGAGGTAAATCACTAAGCCCTTTGGATTATCATAGCCCTTTATCACTTCATGTCTAGCTTTTTCTAAAGACCTTTTAGTCTATCTACAGTCCTATCTCCCTCTTAAGTAATCTTTATGCTGCTAACTTCCTGAAGAGCAGATCTAAGGTATATTCCCTATGAAAGCAAGTCCTAGCTTTTCGGCACAACATCCAAGAACCCTACACACTTTTCTGTATTGATACCTATCTTCCCAATGTTTCTTCCCATTACATGCACTGCACACCCTGGAATCACACTCTATAAACATAACCTCTGCCCCCATCAGGGCATCTACTCTCCCATCTACTCTTCAGAAGAATCTTTGAGAAAGCCTCTTTGGATGGTCCCCACCTGAGGGAAAAATTCTCTTCTCCCAGAACTCTCACAGAACTGTATGTTTTCTTCTATTACAGCCAGGATGAATCCTTTCAGATAGCTCTAATTTTAAATATCTTACTGTCAGATCATATGTACCAATTTTTGAAAGGGAAAATATAGTCACAAAAGGATAATATTTAGTACTATTATACAAAAGCTTTTTGATGGAAGGGACTGCTTCTCCTTCATCCTCATATTCCCAGCCCCTCTCACAGTGGCTACAGAGTAGGTAATAATCATAATTAAGATAATATAATAACATATCATTGTAACCTTATAACAGTTAACATTAATGGAGGACTTATTACATAAATGAACTGTGCTATACATTATGTAAAGTTACTTCTCAGAAAAACTCTGTGAACCACATAATACTGTTATTTCCATTTTACAGTAAAGCAAATAGGCTTACAGAAGTTGAATAACTTGCCCAGTCACATGGCTCAAGAGAGGGAGACCTAGGTCTCAACCCAACTCCACCTAACACCAAAGTCAGCATTTTCAATTGTTATACTATATTATAGCTTTCTCAATCACAGTTTAGTGAATGAATTTATTTCCCCAACAAGACTATAAACTTATTTATATAGTAACACACCTTACTCATCTCTGTATTCACCACAGCACTTAGCACAACACAGGGACACAAGTATATTCTCAATAAATCTTTTATTTTCTTTTTAAACTTTTTATTTTGTATTGAGGCATCTTCCCTGGTGGCTCAGATGGTAAAGCGTCTGCCTACAATGTGGGAGACCTGGGTTCAATCCCTGGGTTGGGAAGAACTCCTGGAGAAGGAACTGGCAACCCACTCCAGTATTCTTACCTGGAGAATCCCATGGATGAAGGAACCTGGTTAGGCTACAATCCATAGGGTCACAAAGAGTCGGACACGACTGAGTGACTTCACTCATTCATAGCCAATTTAACGAGTGTGATAGTTTCAGGTGGACAGCAAAGGGACCCAGACATACATTTACATGTATCCATTCTCCCCCAAACTCTTCTCCCATCCAGGCTGCCACGAAACACTGAGCAGAGTTCCCTTTGCTATGTACAGTAGGACCCTCTCAGTAAAAAGGTCCACATCTAGGATTCACAACCATTTTGATCATGTCAGTCTCATTTCAGGGAGCTATAATTATTATGCTGAAATGGCTTGTCTAAACTTTGCCGGGTATTCTGGGTCTTCTGGCATTCCTACTAGTCACATCTAACCAGTTTAACCTTTCAACAACACTCAAAATAAGCTTTTTGATCACTACCACCCTCCTGTGGAGAAGGAAATGGCAACCCACTCCAGTATTCTTACCTGGAGAATCCCATGGACAGAGGAGCCTGGGAGGCTACGGTCCACAGGGTCGCAGAGAGTTGGACACAACTGAAGCGACTAAGCACACACAAGCATGCACTTTCCTCCTGAACATGTCCTACTAACTCCTACATCAGTACCTTCTGTTTTATCTTGACCCCACTACCTCTATCTCTCCCTCCTAGTAAGAACTCCCTCTCTCTGTTTCTACCTTTCAGACCTAAAATGCCCTCCGCTTTATTCCTCTTATCTCCTTATCCAAATTCTACTCATCCTTCAAGTTTCAGCAGAAGCCTCATCCTCTCTCAAACCATGTTTTCCAATGACTACACACCCCTGCTGATCTTTCTCTTCAACTCCCACAGGATTTAGAATGTCGCCACAAAATTTGGCAATTTAATCACAGACATCCTCCTATAGTTATATAAGTGGGTGAGGACAGTCTGGCTGGGACATCCATTATCCTACTAGATTCAGTTCATCTGCCTCCTCCACACAGATCCTCAAACTTCGTTAAAGAGAATACTCTTCCCCCATCAAAGACAACCATTCTTTCACCATCAGCACACAAATACTTGTCTAATTACATGTTCTGATGTCTTATTTCAAGATTGTTTGTTTCTCAAGAACAGAATCTAAACTTCATCTTCCTCTCGGATATTCCCACAATGATAATATTTTGCTGGACGCTGGGTACAGAAGTATGTCTCAAAACATATTCCAACCGACTACAATGTTTTGAGGGTGGTATTAATTCCCAGTATTCCCAATATCCAATGACTACTGAAATTAAGGAATAAACAAAAACTTAGGGTAGTTAAGTGACTTTGCCCAAAACAGAGCTGTGCAGTAAATGTAAAAAAAATTAAAATAAACAGTATGTGAGAGAGAAGGTAATTAACTACTCTTACCATAAAAATGAAAATGAAGAGGCTACACAGTGCTTTATGGAAAGAAGGCACATGCCTATTATACCCTATGAAAGATAATTTTAAAATTCCTCATCAGGAATTCACTGGCTGTCCATTGGTTAGGACCCTGTGCTTCCACTGCAGGGGGCATGGGTTTGATTCATGGTTAGGGAACTAAGATCCCACATGCTGCCAGGTGCAGCCAAAAAAAACACAACTTTTAACAAATGTGACCATGAAACTGAGAAATATAAAAAGTTGCCAGAAAATGAAGATAGGGACCCTTCTAGCTAATGCTAATTCATTTTCATTATTTAAAGAAGGGATTCAATTAATCCTTGAACTGAAATCACCAAAACTGTAACTGTGTAAAACATACAGATTATCAGCAACAGATACAATAAGGACTATATATGAAAGCATTCTAAACGTTCTTTCTCCCAAACATTGGTGTTAAGTGGGTACTGACGAAAAAACAGGTCAGACTTTTTAAAAATAAGGACAAGAATGCTGATCTTCTCTTGTGGCACATTCATTCCTATATATGACATGATTCTGCTTCCCTATATTTCAGTTCAGTTCAGTCACTCAGTCGTGTCCGACTCTTTGCTACCCCATGAATCGCAGCACGCCAGGCCTCCCTGTCCATCACCAACTCCCGGAGTTCACTCAGACTCACGTCCATCGAGTCTGTGATGCCATCCAGCCATCTTAAGTTAAATAAGCAGGGTGACAATATACAGCCTTGACGCACTCCTTTCCTATTTGGAACCAGTCTGTTGTTCCATGTCCAGTTCTAACTGTTGCTTCCTGACCTGCATACAGATTTCTCAAGAGGCAGGTCAGGTGGTCTGGTATTCCCATCTCTTTCAGATGTTTCCACAGTTTATTGTGATCCACACAGTCAAAGGCTTTGGCATAGTCAATAAAGCAGAAATAGATGTTTTTCTGGAACTCTCTTGCTTTTTCCATGATCCAGCGGATGTTGGCAATTTGATCTCTGGTTCCTCTGCCTTGTCTAAAACCAGCTTGAACATCAGGAAGTTCACGGTTCACGTATTGCTGAAGCCTGGCTTGGAGAATTTTGAGCATTACTTTACTAGTGTGTGAGATGAGTGCAATTGTGCGGTAGTTTAAGCATTCTTTGGCATTGCCTTCTTTGGGATTGGAATGAAAACTGACCTTTTCCAGTCCTGTGGCCACTGCTGAGTTTTCCAAATTTGCTGGCAGATTGAGTGCAGCACTTTCACAGCATCATCTCTCAACATTTGAAACAGCTCAACTGGAATTCCATCACCTCCACTAGCTTTTTTCGTAGTGATGCTTCCTAAGGCCCACTTGACTTCACATTCCAGGATGTCTGGCTCTAGATGAGTGATCACACCATCGTGATTATCTGGGTCGTGAAGATCTTTTTTGTACAGTTCTTCTGTGTATTCTTGCCACCTCTTCTTAATATCTTCTGCTTCTGGTAGGTCCATACCATTTCTGTCCTTTATCAAGCCCATCTTTGCATGAAATGTTCCCTTGGTATCTCTAATTTTCTTGAAGAGATCTCTAGTCTTTCCCATTCTGTTCTTTTCCTCTATTTCTCTGCATGGATCGCTGAGGAAAGCTTTCTTATCTCTTCTTGCTATTCTTTGGAACTCTGCATTCAAATGCTTAGATCTTTCCTTTTCTCCTTTGCTTTTCACTTCTCCTCTTTTCACAGCTATCTGTAAGGCCTCCCCAGACAGCCATTGCACTTTTTTGCATTTGTTTTCCATGACCCCTGTCTCCTGTACAATGTCATGAACCTCAGTCCATAGTTCTTCAGGCACTCTATCTATCAGATCTAGGCCCTTAAATCTATTCCTCACTTCCACTGTATAATCATAAGGGATTTGATTTAGGTCATACCTGAATGGTCTAGTGGTTTTCCCTACTTTCTTCAATTTGAGTCTGAATTTGGCAATAAGGAGTTCATGATCTGAGCCACAGTCAGCTCCCGGCCTTGTTTTTGTTGACTGTATAGAGCTTCTCCATCTTTGGCTGCATAGAATATAATCTGAACCTCATTCCATAGTTCATCAGGCACTCTATCTATCAGATCTAGGCCCTTAAATCTATTTCTCACTTCCGCTGTATAATCATAAGGGATTTGATTTAGGTCATACCTGAATGGTCTAGCGGTTTTCCCTACTTTCTTCAACTTAAGTCTGAATGTGGTAATAAGGAGTTCATGATCTAAGCCACAGTCAGCTCCTGGTCTTCTTTTTGTTGACTGTATAGAGCTTCTCCATCTTTGGCTGCACAGAATATAATCAATCTGATTTTGGTGTTGACCATCTGGTGATGTCCATGTGTAGAGTCTTCTCTTGTGTTGTTGGAAGAGGGTGTTTGCTATGACCAGTGCATTTTCTTGGCAAAACTCTATTAGTCTTTGACCTGCTTCATTCTGCATTCCAAGGCCAAATTTGCCTGTTATTCCAGGTGTTTCTTGACTTCCTACTTTTGCATTCCAGTCCCTATAATGAAAAGGACATCTTTTTTGGGTGTTAGTTCTAAAAGGTCTTGTAGGTCTTCATAGAACCGTTCAACTTCAGCTTCTTCAGCATTACTGGTTGGGGCATAGACTTGGATTGCCCTGTATTTAATATCGCTTACTTTCAGCCTGTTACATGCTAACTACCATAAACAACTATTCTCATTGTATTAGTGCTAATAATTTAGTTTAAATATAAGCACACACTCAAGTATCAGTGTGATTTGAGTATATGATTTTTTTTTTAAACACACAAGAGCCATCACTGTGGTACCCAGTTTCTGTCTTTGTTTTTTTAGTGATTAGTTTTTAACTTTATAGCTTATTTTCTCCAGGTGACTGCAGCTTGGAGTTTTGTTTGCTTCCTTTTAGAAAACTTTAGTAGAATCTTGGTAAAGGAGTAGCTGTAGCAGTTTCAGAGTTAATATGATCTTTCTCAATCATCTGTTGCTCTGAAAGTCACAAGTGAGTTACTCTCTAAATGGTCTCACCTGTGTCACAGGTTCCCTGTTATGAGTCACAGGTTCCTAGCCCTGAAAGTTAGGAAAGGTGAAAGCAGGCAGAATGTAAGTGGTGAAAAATGTTACTGTTTATTATTCCAGCATTTATTCTAGCATTATTAAAAATTGCTCATTACAGTCAAGTAGAGAACAAGCTTCTATGATGAAAGCAAAATTCAACAAGTACAGAATATTTTGCCTAGCTAGGTTGCTTTTTTGCCTAGATCCTCTATAATTCTACTTGACATTTCAGCCACAAATTGGTAAAACTACACAAGAGGACATTGCTAAATAACTCCCAATAAAACAGATAGTATTTTCCCGTGAAGCACTGTTATATATGACTTTCCTAGTAACACAGTGCTAAAGAATCTGCCTGCCAATGCAGAAGATGCAGGTTCAATCCCTGGGTCAGGAAGTTCCCTTGGAGAAGGAAATGACAACCCACTTCAGTATTCTTGCCTCGAAAATTCCATGGAGAGAGGAACCAGGTGGGCTACAGTCTACTGTGTCCCAAAGCATCAGACATGAATGAGCAACTGAGCGTTCATGCACACGCACACATAAACTTATATGCTGTTAGGCTGTACAAGAGTCGGAACTAGCGAATAAAGCAGCTGGCTGATTTGGATACATTTAGCAATGATGTTTCTACAATTCCTTTAGATCCTAATAATACAAACCTGAAAACCTCATTTTGGTGACATAGCATACCATTTCAGGGACATTTGTAAAGTGACCTTAAAAAAAATCTTACCTACTATTTACATGACAAATACATTTCAAATTCCAAATCAATTGAGCAATGAACTTTGGAAGGTTCTATCAGGGACTGAAGGCTAACTCTCCCTTGTATCCAACCCCAAGTAACTGCCTGCATACAGCTGCAATTTTGTCTTGGTTGGATCCAAAAACATCAAGGACACTTAAACATTAGCTTACTAGTTGATGTGAAGAAGAGATTGCTATCTTCTGTGTATGCTGCTCCACCAACCCGCGGATGCAGGAGAGAAGGGTGAAGGTTTATTAAGAGGGGCAGGGGAGCCAAGGAGGCTGTTATTTGCACAGTGACACATGGGGGCAGGGACACACAGACTTAAACTGAGCCATCTTAGTCTTCTCCCTATTTCTCCAGTACCTACAATCAATTAAACCACCTCAACTGTTGTGTCTGTGTTGTTTTAAAGGAGACACAGCGTAGGGTTCTGGTTGCTGACCACTGACTCCCCTTCCCCCATTTTGGTACCCTCCTCAGTATGTGATAACCATCTGCTTCTCTATCTCCTCTGCTAGGCTGTGAGTTCCTTGAAAGCAGGGCTGGTATCTTATTTGACTTTGTATCTTGGCTCACAATAAGCCCTTACAAAATGTTTGTTGAATAAACTGATGTTGGCAAGTAGGGAAAGGGAACAAACATAATGCAGGCTAAATAGCTGTCTCGCATCGTTTCAGAAATGCACACTCTGTAAAGAAGGCTGGGAACAAAACACTTCAGACATAACAGTGCGCCCACATTCTTCACATGCACTTGGCCTGTTAGCATGGTTTAACTGTCTCCTCCTATTTAATACTTCAAGATACTACAAAACTCTTCAAAATGTTTGCAACCTGTCCTTTGAATTTAACTGAAAGTCAAACAGAAAGTTGTTTTTTTTTTTTCTTTCAGAAACAGTTTTTGCTTGGCAACAATTTTGACAATCAAGCAGCACATTTCACCTTTACAATAATACACATCATGTTCTGACAAACCTGCAATTTACAGATAAAAGTATCATTTAGAAATAGATGTAAATTGCTGCAAACTAAAGCTATACTTATATTTTTTATTATGATATACAGAAGAGAAAATTGTACATCACCTACAATCCTATTATCGACATTCTACATTTATCAGGATTTTCCCATTGATTCTCTTTACCTGTCCTCTCTTCAGCTGTGTGCTCTCCCTCTCCCTCTCTCTCACCCCCTCTCTTTCCCTGAATTATTTTAAAGCAAATGCTAGACATCTAGTGAATGATTTCACCCTACGTAGCTATTAAATGAGTTCACTTTCTGGAAATAAACTTTCTTCTATTCTAGAATCTAGCTAAATTCTAATTGATCTTTTTTTTTTTTCAAGTACCGATATCTATGAGTCACTTAAACCCCAAAGAGTGCCCAATCCTGTGTCATTTCCTGGAGGAATATCAAATATTTTCATGTTAAGTAAAAGTTTCCTTTCCTCTTTTTGTCTTAATAAAAAAAAAAAAAAGATGTTTAAGCAATGACTATTTAAAACTAAGTTAATAATTTTTCCAACAGAAACAGTCAAATCAATAGTCATATTGAAGACATTCTTTAAATTCTTGCCAGACAAGAGTGTTGTACTCATTTAATGTACATCTTAACCATAAACTCTCTTGCCTGGAAAATCCCATGGACGGAGGAGCCTGGTGGGCTCCAGTCCATGGGGTCGCTACGAGTCGGACACGACTGAGCGATTTCCCTTTCACTTTTCACTTTCATGCATTGGAGAAGGAAACAGCAACCCACTCCAGTGTTCTTGCCTGGAGAATCCCAGGGATGGGGGAGCCTGGTGGGCTGCCGTCTATGGGGTCGCACAGAGTCGGACACGACTGAAGCGCCTTAGCAATAGCAGCAGCAACCATAAACTCACATCATATTTATTCCATTTACAATGAATCTTTCTCCCATTTCATATTCTAAATGTGCTTTATTTCCTAGGTCTTCATAACAAAAAATAAAATATCTATGCCAAATTAAAAAAAAAAAGCCCCCATTTCCTGTTATGAAGAATACTGTATAAAGTTATACCTCTCCTCCATCTTTACAAAGCTGAGAATTATTAAATCCTTGGATTGAAATAGCATATTCTTTTTTAAAAGGTCCAATCCCTTCCTCATTGCCTAAGTAAACTTTGACAATTTCCAAAAATATCTGAATGATTTATGAAAAAAACATATCTGCTTCTAATGAAATTAACTAACCTTCATACCTGAGGAGTATTTCCATTCTCCTATGAAAATTAACACTGCAGCCAAGGACAACCTTTAGATATATATCTCTCACAAGGCAAGATCAGACTAGTTAATTCAAAACAAAATATTGTGATGTACAGCTCAGAATCACTAGAGATAAAATTTCAGCTTAGACTTTGAGCTAAGCTGAAAGTTTATTCTATTAGTCATTGAAATTGCTTCCTGTAGTGTAACATACTTTGCTTATATGTTCTTAAATAAGGTACCTATTAATCAAGAAAACTAGATTCTTTTGTTTCTTCACTTTTTACTTCATTTGAGTTGTAGTAAGAACAACTAAGAGGTTACCCTTGATTCAGGGTTGAGATTTATATAACCAACTATTCTGAAATAAGAGAAATAAAGCTTATATGACCACTATGTGATAGAAAACCCTGGTGGAGTCTGTGAGCATCAGAAATCAGTATCATTACCATGTAACACCACCAAAATTTCATCACCAATGATTTTCAATGTATTTTGGAAAGCATGAATAAACACTAGAACAACTGTTTGTTGTATTCTGTCATGATAGCTGCCCTCAACTTCCAGGTCACAGATTTTTGAAAAACCATTTAACAGGGCTCAAAGGCATTTGTAATTCCATTCCCTTTTGCCCCACCTCCAAGATATAAAGTAAGGATCTGTCATTTAAACCTTTGAGCATCTGACTAGATAGATACAGCTATATAATTAGGGTTACAAAACCAACTTTTAAAAACATTTTTAAAGCATGTATTGAATTTGTTACAATATTCAGTTCAGTTCAGTTCAGTCGCTCAGTCGTGTCCGACTCTTTGCGACCCCATGAATCGCAGCACGCCAGGCCTCCCTGTTCATCACCATCTCCCGGAGTTCACTCAGACCCACATCCATCGAGTCAGTGATGCCATCCAGCCATCTCATCCTCGGTCGTCCCCTTCTCCTCCTGCCCCCAATCCCTCCCAGCATCAGAGTCTTTTCCAATGAGTCAACTCTTCGCATGAGGTGGTATCTGAGGTTATTGATATTTCTCCCAGCAATCTTGATTCCAGCTTGTGTTTCTTCCAGTCCAGCGTTTCTCATGATGTACTCTGCATATAAGTTAAATAAGCAGGGTGACAGTATACAGCCTTGACGGACTCCTTTTCCTATTTGGAACCAGTCTGTTGTTCCATGTCCAGTTCTAACTGTTGCTTCCTGACCTGTTTTATGTTTTGGTTTTTTTGGCCATGAGACATGTGGGACTTTAGCTCCCCAGGAAAGGATCAAACCAGTACCCCCTGCATTAGAAGACAAAGTCCTAACCACTGGATTGCCAGTGAAGTGCCTACAAAATCAACTTTTAAAAGTAAAAAGTCCCTAAAATATTCCCCAAATAAATAAAATACAGAATATACATATATATTTAGAAAATGTCAGATTCTAAACTTCAAAATTTTCTTTTAGAACAAATTTGCTTCTATTTGAATACATAAGATTTAGAAAGCGTCTCCAAATGTATAACTACCCAAACACATAATATGGATTTCAAGATGTTTCAATTTCTGCTTAAATATTCCATACTATAAAAGTTAGAGCCTAATGAAATATTAAAATAGTTCCCCTTCTGGGACGAGAGCAAGCCTGTTTCTCACAGTACTAATAGAAGGAACCTCCCACGCCCAGAACTGCCAATCTGGAAACCCAACATTCTTCTTACAACTGCAACTTTACAGAGCAAGTCATAACACTTCCTGCTAGAGAAAGAATACCTTGACAAAGGAATGATACAATACTTATGAATCCCCTTCCTGTCAGCCTCACAGTATTTTGCCAAGTATTAATAAATTTGAACTTCACAACATCTAGAGAAAAGAATTTTTTCAGCTCTGCTGAAATCATGCAAAAAACACAAAGGAATTTTAAGTTGGTTCAGGTCAAATAGCTGCAACCCACATACCTATTTAAAGTTTAAACATTAGCCAAGTAACCTGCTTATTTTAGAACACAGGGAACCAACTTCTCCCCCAGAGGCCAAGTCAGTTGTCCTTAGGAAAGTACATTAGAAAGGCAAATTAACTGTCCCAGACCATTTAACGTTCTATTATTCATCTCGAGCCATACTTATTTGTGTCTTCATACAAGGCTTACACACCACATGATAGATGTCAGAGCATTTACTGTGAGTATCTACATCTTGTTTGCTGTTGAAAATGTAACCTATTGAGTATAAGAATTGTATTTTCTACCAGCCTAGCATATAGGAACAGAAAAGGCAATGGCACCCCACTCCAGTACTCTTGCCTGGAAAATCCCATGGACAGAAGAGCCTGGTGGGCTGCAGTCCATGGGGTCGCAAAGAGTCAGACATGACTGAGCGACTTCACTTTCACTTTTCACTTTCATGCATTGGAGAAGGAAATGGCAACTCACTCCAGTGTTCTTGCCTGGAGAATCCCAGGGACGGGGGAGCCTGGTGGGTTGCCGTCTATGGGATCGCACAGAGTTGGACGCAACTGAAGCGACTTAGCAGCAGCAGCAGCATATAGGAAGGGATTTCCCTGGTGGCTCAGAGGGTAAAGAATACACCTGCAATGCAGGAGACATGGGTTCAATCCCTGGGTCTGGAAGATCCCCTGGAGAAGGGCATGGCAACCCACTCCAGTATTCTTGCGTGGAGAATCCCATGGACAGAGGAGCCTGGTGGGCTACAGTCCACGGGGTCACAAAGAATCAGACCTGACTGAGTGACTAAGCACAGCACAGCATTTAGGAACTAAGCTAGCACTTGCTGAACTGAATTTTCTATTGAGAGGCAGTACTGTTGAGTAGGTCAGCATTTTGGAGCCAGACTGGTTCAAATCTTGTCTCCACAATTTTCTACATTGTCTTTGGGCAAACTGCTTAAGCTCTTGTGCCTGTTTTCTCATCCAGGGATGATAATAGTAACTATGTCACTTAATAATAACTTTTATACATTGTTGTGATTCTTAAATGATTTAATCTGTGTTTAAATTTTAGATCATAGCCTGGCACATGGTAAACATTAGGTATGTGGTAACTGCTATATGCTTATTATTGAAAATTTTTTACCTGGTCTAGCAATTCTAATCAGTTACTTGCTCAATGAAGCAACTAGTGAGTTGTGAGTCCTTGCCCTTTATGGGAGCCAACAATAAATCAATACGAGTACTGACCTAGGTTCTGGAGACCATGTCTAAGATGGACATAGAGCAAGTCAGTCACTTGAAAGGAAATGGAGTGCAATGGGAGCATCTGGGTCTTAGGAATCAGACAGACTTGAAATCTGTGTGACCTTGATCACACAACTTAGCTTCTCCAAGCCCCAGGTTCATATTTATAAAAGTGGAGCTAATTCCACGTACTTCAAAGGGTGTTGATGATGATTAAATGAGATAAGTACATAACAGGGTCTGATTCCAGCAAGGTGCTCAGCAAGTGGCAGCCACTGTTATCATCTATCTGGTATATTATATGCATAATACCATCTGCTCTATCTACTTAACAAGTATGAAAGTGAGATAATAGATCCGCCAGTCCTTTGTAAATAATATAAAACAAAGTGAAGCATTTTAAGATAACATATTGAATTCTCAGAATAAGGAGACGATTCATTCGTGTTACACTTGCTTATAAAAAGGAGAGGGACACATCACATTAGGAGGCAAGAGTGTACTCCTGTTCTCATCACTAACCACCATTAGTAGACACTGGATTATACTCTGTCTCCTTAATGCAAGCACTTTATTTCACCAGTCACAAAAACTGCATGAAATATCAAAAGGCAACACAATCCAAAACAGAAGGCATAGACCGTCAGAGCCAGAGAACGTGTTTTTCCATCTGTTTTCATTGCTGACTCACTAAAGGAAGCCTCTCCAACTTTCCCGGGTCTTCTCAGTTTAACCATCTGTGAAACAAGGATAGCTCTAGCTGCCTATGGCCAGTCAGGGATTATGTGGGATAGTAAGCTACGCTCAAGCGCCTTGAGCTAACTAGAAGAAAGGGCATACGTGTTTATAATCAGGCTTTTCCAGGGAAAACTGGGGCACAGGTAATTGCTTCCACTAAAAAAAACGGTATCAGTGTCAGGCCCAAATGTTGGGTTTTCCCTGCCTTACCTTTTCTTTGGCTACACTTATCACTTTACAACACTGTCCCAAGTACTATGAACTTCAATGATCATGCTACCCAGAAACAGATCCCTTGCCTTTTGCTTTCATGGTCATCTGAAATGTATATGCTTTCTAGCTTTCTGAACTCTAAGGCTAATCTTTGATCACAGTGAAATCTGTCAACACCCAAACACTGATTTTAAAGTCTATTCATCGGAGAAGGCAATGGCACCCCACTCCAGTACTTTTGCCGGGAAAATCCCATGGATGGAGAAGCCTGGTAGGCTGCAGTCCACGGGGTCTCGAATAGTCGGATACAACTGAACGACTTCAGTTTCACTTTTCACTTTCATGCTCTGGAGAAGGAAATGGCAACCCACTCCAGTGTTCTTGCCTGGCGAATCCCAGGGACGGGGGAGCCTGGTGGGCTGCCGTCTATGGGGTCGCACAGAGTCGGACATGACTGAAGTGACTTAGCAGCAGCAGCAGCATCATAACAGAATTCATTTCGACAGCAAAATATTGTGACGAAATTTCTAGGAATGTATACTCCTTTTAAAACATGGGTGTCTTCTACGTAGGGGCTTCCCAGATAGCGCAGCAGTAAAGAATCTGCCTGTCAATGCAGGAAAAGTGGGTTTGATCCCTGGGTCAGGAAGATCCCCTGGAGTAGGAAAGAGTCGGACACAACTGAGCAAAACTGAGTACGCACTACTTGGTAAAATACCAGGACATTTCCTAAGACTGTTGTATCCCATCAGTAGTTCAGCCAATTTCAGTAATTTTCTAAATGTCTCATCATAAGAGTTATGCACAGGTGTGCAGGGCTGTTGGAGGGATGGTATCAGTGTTTGTGTTTGTGCTTGTGTGTGACTATACGTGTGAACAGCATTTATTTTTACTATGGATAACGATAACCGGTTTGGAAATAGACCATGGTGGCAAGAGTTGTGTAATACATTTCACATTTTTATAGGCAGGCCACAGAATGAAACAACTTTTATACTTCATTCCAATTCCCCAGCATGATGAATGCTGGGGAAAGCCAATGGAAACCAACCCGTGTTTTATCTGTACACATCTCTCAGATGTTACCAACAAATTCATAAAGTTAAAAGTTCACACACATGCACCTGTGGACCTACACACCCTCCTGGGTGGAAAGGAAGGAAAGAGGCACACCCAAAGTTTCATGAGTTTCATAGATGGGTTGGTGTAATCCACAGTTAGGACACAAGACCTAGATGTAGTATTTTTAAAGTCCCTTCCAACTTTCATTCAAATGTCATCCTCTCTCCACCACACCCAGTACCGGGTATATTCTTTCCATGTCTGACACATACAATGGAGGCCTCTCCCACTGTACTTAATGCCACACCTCAATAACACTCATCTATTGTTCTTTAATGGAATAGGACTGTACCCATCTTCATGAGTTATAAAACAAACAAACAAATAATGCAAAGGGATCTAACATAAAACAGGTATCAAATTAAGATGCAGGATATTGCTACTGTAATTTTGGGCTATATCAGAAAGTTTAGAAAATTTATACTAAGAACAGTCTTAGGTACACAAACTTCCTGTTGAGCGGATGTGTCAGTTTTAGCAATCAAGTAGATCTGGTTTACGTGATGATTTGAGGGAGAAACAAGCCACAAGAACATCTTAATTTCAATATTCCAAGGGGTATCTCTCCAACAGAAAATATTTGTTGGCTCTGTATTTGCATAACAAAGTAATCAGCATTTAAAAACAGGATGTCTTATTACATATTAAATTATATACCTTATCTTAATGCCCTAAAACAATAGGTTGAAATAAATAAAAGGATTTAAAGCACAGGACTTCCAGATTATCAATTGAACTACACATGGGATAAAGAACTGATTTGGAAGACATCTATGGTGACTATACATAGTTAACAATACTGAATTGTGCATTTCAAAGTTGCTAAGCAAGTAGATCTTAAAAGTTCTCATCACAGGGGGAAAAAAGTGAAACTGTGGGGTGGTGGATGTTAACTAGACCTGTAGGAAACATTTCACAATATATACATACATTAAATCATCTCACTGTACACCTTAAACTGATACAATTTTATACGTCAATTATATCTCAATGAAATGGGGGAAAGACATCTGTGTTCTGTTCATAGCTATTAAAATCATATAAAGAAATAAGTCAGGAGCTCCAGATCTTCCTATTCTGAGGGTCTCTCATTCAAAAAAAAGGGTAGGGAAGAAAAGGAAACAGGAAAGGACAGGAAACAAACCAAAAAACCCAATTAACTCAGCATCTCCTAAACTTTTTGGCCTCAGGACCTGAGGATCTCAAAGAGCTTTTGAATATGTGGGTTAAATCAGTGTTTATTATCATATTAGAAATTACAACTAGGAAACTTTAAAGATATTTATTTAAAAACAACAATAAACCTGCTGCATCTGAAAACAAATAACATTTAAAAATGAAAACTACCTTAAAAAATCAGTGGGGGGAGGCAGTGCATTCGGCACTCCTGTAGATGTTTCTTGCTTCAACAGTGTTTGGGTGCAACAGATCCAGGGACGCCCCCTTTCCCAGACTCTGGTCACCCTCAACCTCTTTCCCAGTCATAATCTTAGGAACCAATCACTCTGCCATCCTTGGCCCCTGGGATCAATCAACACCATTTTTTTTGAGGTTTTGCTCCTTACTGCTTATCAACCATGAGCTCCCAGATTAGTCAGAATTATTTCAGTGAGATGAAAGCTGCGGTCAACGACTAGGTCATCCTGCATCTGGGTCCCCCTACACCTACCTCTCTCTGGGCTTCTGTTTCCACCATGAAGATGTGGCTCTGGAGGGCGTGGACCACTTCTGTCATGAGTCCACTGTGGAAAAGGGCAAGGGTGCACAGTGTCTCTTGAAAATGCAAAACCAGCACAGTATCCCATGCTCTCTTCTAGGACGTGCAGAAGCAGTCCCCAAAATGAATGGAATAAAACTCTGGACAATAAGGAAACTGCCACGGCCCTGGAGAAGAACCTGAGCCAGACCCTGTGGACCTGCATGCCCTGGGTTCTGGCTGCACAGACCACAATCCCTGTGACTTCCTAGAGAGCTGTTTCCTGGAGGAGTAAATGAAACTCGTCAAGTAGATTACAACCACCAGATCAGCCCCATCCCCAACCCCATAGACTGGGGCGGGGTGGGGGGATGTGAAGCTGAGCCAGTAGTTCTTCCAAGGACTCACCCTCAAATACAACTGGAGTCTCTAGAGCCCAGTGGTCTTTGAGGGGTGCCTCTGCATCCTCCTGAAGTCAGGGCTGCTGCCTGAACCACTCCCTGCAGCCACTAGGCAGTTTTTTTTTAACCAGCCTGGGGCCCTCACCCAAGCCCTGAACCAAAAGGAAATAAAGATTTTGCAGAAAAAAAAAAAAAATGAGAAGAGGATATTGTTTACATTTTTGTTTAATTTAGGCTGGATTTTCATATCTGCTTCTGCATTCAGCCTGTTGCAATGCTGTTTTGATTCAAGTATAGGAAGAAAATGTGGCCTCATACAGATAAATTGTTTGGAAAAAGGAAGTGTTTTAGGAGCCTTTCCGGATAACTATAGATATTCTTCTTAATACCACGCCAAAACTGGGGCAGCTATAGTTTCTTAAATGTTAGTTGCAGTGTGGAATCTGCTACCAAATCAATGACTTTTTCGTACTGTTACACTAAAACCCATTGATTTGTCTTGTAGTTTAAATGGACCTTTTACTTGATTGATTTTAAATGCTTGATTTGACAACATCATGCACGGATCATATGGAACTAATACAGATCATCCAAATGTTGTCACACTTCATTTTACAATATCTAACAAGTCACTTTCATTAAAAATACCCCCAATCTCATTAGAAAAGTCAAAGTATTGATGCATGATGGCTGATGCAAGTTTTCAAGAATTTGAATTTTTGTTTGAAATGTTTATCATTGGCAATAAATACCCTCAGTCGTTTTCCTTTCAGTGACCAGCACACGATTCATTTTTGATAATGTATCTGCCAAATATTCAGCTCTGAATAATCAGTTAATGCGTCATCCACTCTTTTAAGTAAAATTCGTTTTCTGTTTTGTTAAAAAACGTGGCTAGTTTAGCTTGCAATTCAAACAACTGCACAAGTGCTTTTCCTCAGGGCAATCACTGTACATCCATGTGCAGCAGAAATTTTTTTATGTATTCCCATTACATCAAACACACTATTGAAAAGATGTATACCCAAGAGTTGAGATTTAACAAAATCAATTTTTCCTTCTTAATCAAGAACATTCATTAATGAACTACATGGTGTCTGTCTTTTTCTAACAGGATGGGTATGGTGTTGAATACAAAGACTACTAATACAGCGTGGGGCCACTGCCTTGAATGCTAAGGCACCAGCAGTTTTACCCACTATTGCTTTTGTCAGTACACTGAAAAAGCAAAGAACATCTTAGTGTTACTAAACAAGTAAGTTTGATCTCCAAGGGACTCTGTGGCATACTTCCTTATTGATAACTAGTGCTTTATTTACTAATATTTATGATGGAGTCATCCAATTTTAGAGAAACAATAAAACATAAAATCCATAGGTTTTTAACAAGACATTTTAAAACTGAGAATGCAATTACCAGAATAAGTTTTAACATGTGTTCTGTGCTATTTAATTATTAAAAGAAAAACTAATTCATTAATATCAATTCTGAACATTTTGCAGAATCAGGTTCATGTCCCTGAGACAGGGGCTTATCGTGATAATGTAGTTTTTAAAAACTTTTAATATGTTTTTTAAAAGATTAAGAAAGGCAATGTATTTGTTACAAAACTACTTAAAAATATCCAGCTTATATGTAGCAAATGGATTTTTCTTCTTATAATCCATAGGAGTCTCCTTCTCTGGCACATACACTAGAAAAGAAAGGGTTTGAAAGTTAAACTCTGTATGAAATGCAGAAATTATTACTACTTTAAAATATTAAAAAATGAAGAACACTATAGTATTTATGTGTGAAATAATAAGTAGGTTATTTTAAAGCAAATCCCAAACAATAATAAAGACGAAGGGGAGGGACTTCCCTGGAGGTCCTGTGGCTAGGAGTCCAGGCTCCCAAAGGAGGGGACCTGGGCTCGATCCCTGGTCAGGTAATTAGATCCCTCATGTGACATCTAAGTACTCATGTCTCGACTAAAGAGTCCACACGCCGCTACTAAAGATTCTGCATGCTGCAACTAAATGTTCCCACATGCCACAATGAAGATCTAAGATCCCACATGCCACAGCTAAGACCTGATGCAGTCAAATAAAGAAAATAAATATTTTTTAAAATCACTAAATAATAGAAGGGGAGAGAAAGGATGAAATATAAGAACATCAGATATTGATAAACTGTTGAAACTGAGGGGGTTCCTTATGCTATTTTATTTTGTATGTTTAAAATTTTCCATAATAATAAGTATTTTAAAAAAACCTTGAGCTTATAAAGTATTTGGTATTTTGGAAAACAAAAATAAAATTCCTGGCTCATATTCATTCATTGCACAAACACTGAATGAACATCCACTCCAAAAAAGGCACTGTACTATTTGGCATTAGGAAATAGAAAGATTTATGAAACCTGCATTTTACACCCAAGGAGCTCAGGATGTCTATGTCCATATATGTAATCGATTGCCTAAAGTGGGTATAATGTCTCTACTGTGACCATTCTAAGGGGTACTTACAGTATTTCAAAGCACAACTTGACCCAATGAATTGCAAATTATGATAATGCAATTTTAAGGGGGAAAAAGGAAAATGGCATGAAAAGAAAATGCAAAAAGGAAACTTAAAAAAATAAGAAATGAGACTCTCTTTGGTTTTCCTCTATAAAAGGAAATGAACAAGAGATGTGAGCAAATATGGGCATGACCACATCATTTTTCCACCACAACCCCATCATCTTATTTCACTTCAGGACAGGAACCATCATGTCATCTCCTTTGAGTCAGCTCTTGTACTACTCACATAGACAAAAATAACTGAGTAATACATCCACTTTCCATGGTGAACATTAAATATATTAAGTATTCTATAATTCTTCCAATGAGTGAAGATGGTGTTTATAAATGCTGTATTTTAATTTTCAAGATTACTATGTCTATCCACATCCCCTTGTATAAATTAAGACCATCCTAAAGAAGAAATCCACAAGTTAAATAGGTAACATTCCTCAGTTACTCAAGGAGTCTAATTGTAACACTGATAAATGAAAAATAAAAGCAAGAATCAAAAAAATAATTTGCTTTAATTATCATCTTCCAGCTTATTGCCATATATTCCAAGCAAATGGTCAAATTTTCCCTGTTCAAACTTCAGGCAAAATGTGCAAGAGTTCTCAAAATTCATTCAATGTATGTCTTTAAAATCTGAGTGACAGATTAAAGGATTTTAAAATTCTCTATTTCATCTTTAATATTTATTAAGCTCTATGAGGGCAGTGATTTGTCTTTTCACCAATCTATCTCTAGTATTGAGTACAGTGCCTGACACACAGTAGGCACTCAATAAGTGTCTGTTAAGGAGGGTGGGGGAGGAAAGATTGGATGGAAATAATCAAAAGGTACAAACTTCCAGCTCTAAAATAAATAAGTACTAGGGATGTAATGTACAATATGAGAAATAAACACTGCTGTGTGTTATATACGAAAGTTGTTAAGAGAACAAATTATAAGAGTCTTCTTCACAAGGAAAAAATTTTTTCTTTCTCTTTTATATTTATCTATATGAGATAATGGATGTTCACTAAACTTACTGTGATCATCATTTCATGAGGTATGTAAGCCAAATCATTATGCTGTACACTTTCAACTTAATGCTGTATGTTAATTATGTCTCAACAAAATGGAAGAAAAATTCAGGAATAAATATTTACTTTCAAATGAAAAAAATTATGTTAAATAATATGTGATAATAACATTGCATCCTAAAGGAATTAAATTCACTGTCATTGGCTGTGTGGTTTTACATAATCAAGAACAAACCTGTACCACTTTTAATGCAAATCATATAAATAAACATAAAGGACATCTACTCCTATTGGGTAAACTACAAAATAGAATGATTCTTTAGAGCTAATTCAGCCAAAGAAATGGTACGTTACATCTTTCTAGTGGCACTGAATCCATTATCATATTTGGCAGCCGAAATGATTTTTTAATTCTCCACTTTAGAAAATAAAGGCATTTCAGAGAAAAGTGGAATGGAAAGTATAAAGAACTCTGAATTTTATCAAGTTTTTCTTCAAAGTTGCCACACAAAGGAAAAAAAAGTCTCATTTAGCTGTCATGATCTCAATGCTTTAGCTTTCTTAACTTTAAAACAACTACTTTTTGACCTCACAAGCAATCACAAAACCTTCAAAGGGAAGAGCTGCTTCAGCATTTCCTGCCTGCCTGCCCTAGCCCAAGATTAACTTTGTCAGTTCTTAGGAAGACTTATAAAACCCCCTTAAATGACTAATTCAGATAAGTGGTAATGTGAAGCCAGAGTTTATAAGATGCTGGTTTATACTTGTTACCCGATGTAGCTATCACTTCCAAGTGTTAAATACATTCACAAAGAGGTTCAGATATATTTGCATGTGGAATACTTTCTGACTTCTGCTATTATTGTGGAGACATGTTTCCAGAGGAAAAGTGTTGCCTGGTTGTCTAATAAAGTCTTTAAAGTAGCTAATGGTCACTTCAACGACCACTAGGCACTCTGTCAGTCTAATTCTTTCCTTAATTCTTGCAAACACATACATATACACTTTCAAAACACACCGCAGATAAATTCCATTTCTTTGGGAGCTTGTCATGAAACAGCCACCTTAAAGATCTATCAGAAAAATCCAAACGTGTGTGTGTGTTTATAGTTTTGGAACTGTCTTTTTAGATAAGGAAACAGTCACTGGCTTCACATACTTTAGGGTTCCTTTGCTAGGATAACTCAACAATTGCATTAGGTTTTCTGCTTCTATCCACTCTTCTCTGGTTATGTTAATTTCTTTGGTTATGTTGCTATTAAGGTTTTATTCAGTTCAGTTCAGTTCAGTCGCTCAGTTGTGTCCGACTCTGCGACCCCATGAATTGCAGCATGCCAGGCCTCTCTGTCCATCACCAACTCCCGGACTTCACCCAAACTCACATCCATCGAGTCAGTGATGCCATCCAGCCATCTCATCCTCTGTCGTCCCCTTCTCCTCCTGCCCCCAATCCCTCCCAGCATCAGAGTCTTTTCCAATGAGTCAACTCTTCACATGAGGTGGCCAAAGTACTGGAGTTTCAGCTTTAGCATCATTCCTTCCAAAGAAAT
>SJYT01046069.1:57758-119449 GCA_006410635.1 Cephalophus harveyi | reverse complement strand
CCCCTGGAGATCTCGGCTTTCCTGTTGAGAGCGCCACCTCTTGAGACGTGACGGGAAAGGTGGGAATCCTTTCCCGATGAAGCAGGGAAAAAGACCCTCAACTCGAGCTCACGATGGGGAACGAGGCTCCTCCTGAGGTGTTCCGGGACACTTAGTGTTCCTCCTGCATGGGGACTGGTATGTCAGGGAACTTCTTGAGTTGCAGCAAGGGTGGGAAGGACGCTTGCAAGGTTCAAGTGGGAAGTAGTGATTTCCCTTGTGATGCCACAGCAGAAAAGGGCCTCATCTCGCCTGCAGGTGAGAACCTACTGGCTTTTCTTGAGTTGCCTTAGGTCCCTCTCGAGTTACGACGGGGACCTCAGGGACCTGCTGGCGTGGCCTCAGGAAAGACCAGTCTCCATACTAGTTACGAGGATCCCCTCAGGATTCCTGTCCAGTCAGTGTTGGGTACTAGGTACTCATCTGGAACTGCAGCCAGAACCTGAGGTTTCCACTCCAGTGCTGACATGGATCTTGGGATTCCTCTGGAGTATGCACAGGAGAGTCAGGACTCTTCTCAAGTGGAGACATACACATCCGTTTTCCTCCCAAGCTGTAGCAGCAGAGTCCGGCTTCCTGACGACTTTACACAGGGATCTGTGGCTTTTCCTCGAGGTGCCACAGGGCTGCCACAGATGCTACCATGGTGTGCTTCGATGCTCAGGGTGACCTTCAAGGCAGTGTAGTGAAATCAGTTCGTTTTCCTCCCAAGCTGTAGCAGCAGAGTCCGGCTTCCTGACGACTTTACACAGGGATCTGTGGCTTTTCCTCGAGGTGCCACAGGGCTGCCACAGATGCTACCATGGTGTGCTTCGATGCTCAGGGTGACCTTCAAGGCAGTGTAGTGAAATCAGTTTCATCTGGAGTGGAATGAGACATTTGGGGGTCTTTTTGAATGGTGGCATGACCCCTGGAGTTCCTCTCGACTTTCCTGTTGAGATCATGCCCTATTGCTGTGTGACGGGAATGCCGGAATCCTTTCCTGTTGAAGCAGGGAAAGGATCCCTCATCGGGAGCGAGGAGGGGAAAAGGGTTCTTCTCTTGAGGTGAGGTGGGACCCTCAGTGCTCCTCTAGAGTGGAGATGTTTATGTCGGGGATCTTTTTGAGTTGTAGCAAGGCTGTGAAGACCCTTTGAGGTTCAGGAGGGAAGGCCGGTTTCACTTGGGATGCCGCAGCAGAAAACGGCCTCATCTCACCTGTAGGGGAGAACCTCCTGGCTTTTCTGGAGTTGCATCATGTCCCTCTCGAGTTACGATGGGGACTTCAGGGACCCTCTCACGTGGCCTCAGGAAAGGCCAGTCTCAGTTCATTTTGAGAGGGGCTCCTCGGGATTTCTCTCCAGTCGGTGCCGGGTGCTAAGTCCCTGTCTGGAGCCAAAGCTGGAACCTGAGGTTTCCTCTCCTGTGCTGGCATGGAACTTGGTGTTTCTGTGGCGTCACTTAAAGGGAGTGAGGCCGTGTCTCTTGTGGTTGCATGCACGTTCGCTTTCCTCCCGAGCTGTAGCTGCAGTGTCAGGCTTCCCCTTGACTTGACACCGGGATCTCTGTCTTTCCCTCGAGATGCCACAGGTCTGTGGCACAAGTCACTGTGGTGTGAGGCGATACACAGGTGACACTCGTAGTAGTTCAGGGAAATCTGGTTCATCTGGAGTGGACTGAGACATGTGGGGGACTTTTAGTATGTTGGCACGACCCCTGGACATCTCGGCTTTCCTGTTGTGAACGCCATCTCTTGAGATGTGATGGGAACGGCGGGAATCCTTTCCTGATGAAGCAGGGAAAAAGACCCTCAAGTTGAGCTCACGATTTGGAAATGAGGCTCCCCCTGAGGTGTGCCAGGACCCTTAGTGTTCCTCCCGTGTGGGGAATGGTATGTCGTGGAACTTCTTGAGTTGCAGCAAGGGTGGGAAGGACGCTTGCGAGGTTCAAGGTGGAAGGCGTGATTTCCCTCGTGATGCCACAGCAGAAAAGGTCCTCATCTCGCCTGCAGGGGAGAACCTCCTGGTTTTTCTCGAGTTGTGGCAGGTCCCTGTCGAGTTACAAAGGGGACCTCAGGGACCACTGGCGTGGCCTCAGTAAAGACCAGTCTCCATACTAGTTGCAAGGAGCCCCTCGAGATTCCTGTCCAGTCAGTGTCGGGTCCTAGGTACTCGTCTGGACTGCAGCCATAAACTGAGGTTTCCACTCCAGTGCTGACATGGATCTTGGGGTTCCTCTGGAATCTCCACAGGAGAGTCGGGACTCTTCTCAGGTGGAGACATACACGTCCGTTTTCCTCCCAAGCTGTAGCAGCAGTGTCAGGCTTCCCGACGAGTTCACACGGGGATCTGTGGCTTTCCCTCGAGGTGCCACAGGGCTGTCACAGATGCCACCATGGTGTGCTTCAATGCTCAGGGTGACCTTCGAGGCAGTGCAGGGAAATCAGTTTGATCTGGAGTGGACTGAGACATTTGGGGGTCTTTTGGAATGGTGGCATGACCCCTGGAATTCCTCTCGACTTTCCTGTTGAGAACACGCCCTCTTGCTGTGCGACGGGAATGCCAGAATCCTTTTCTGTTGAAGCAGGGAAAGGATCCCTCATCGGGAGAGGAGGAGGGTGAAAGGGGTATCTTCTTGAGTTGAGGTGGGACCCTCAGTGTTCCTCTTGAGTGGAGATGGTTATGTCGGGGAATTTCTTGACTTGTAGCAAGGCTGTGAAGACCCTTTGAGGTTCAGGAGGGAAGGCCGGTTTTCACTTGGGATGCCGCAGCAGAAAACGACCTCATCTCTCCTGGAGGGGAGATCCTTCTGGTTTTTCTGGAGTTGTGTCAGGTCCCTCTCGAGTTACTACGTGGACCTCAGGCACCCTTTCGCGTGGCCTCAGGAAAGGCCAGTCTCTGTGCACGTTGAGAGGGGCTCCTCGGGATTCCTCTCCAGTTGGTGCTGGGTACTAAGTCCCCGTTTGGAGCCGAAGCTGGAACCTGAGGTTTCCTCTCCAGTGCTGGCATGGAAATTGGGGTTTCTCTGGAGTCTTTCAAGGGGAGTCAGGCCTCGTCTCCTGTGGTTGCATGCACGTCTGCTTTCCTCCTGAGCTGTAGCTGCAATGTCAGGCTTCCCCTCGACTTGACCCCGGGATCTCTGTCTTTCCCTCGAGATGCCACAGTAATGTGGTAAGCGCCACCGTGGTGTGAGGCGATACGCAGGTGACAGTCGTGGTAGTGCAGGGAAATCAGGTTCATCTGGAGTGGACTTAGACATGTGGGGGACTTTTAGTATGTTGGCACGACCCCTGGAGATCTCGGCTTTCCGTTGAGAGCACCACCTCTTGAGATGTGACGGGAACGGCGGGAATCCTTTCCCGATGAAGCAGGGAAAAAGACCCTCAACTCGAGCACACGATGGGTAAATGAGACTCCTCCAGAGCTGTGCCGGGACCTTTAGTGTTCCTCCCGCCTGGGGACTCCTATGTCGTGGAACTTCTTGAGTTGCAGCAAGGGTGGGAAGGACGCTTGCGAGTTTCAAGTGGGAAGGCATGATTTCTCTGGTGATGCCACAGCAGAAAAGTGCCTCATCTCGCCTGCAGGGGAGAACCTCATGGTTTTTCTCGAGTTGCGGCATGTCCCACTCAAGTTCCGACGGGGACCTCAGGGACCCGCTGGCGTGACCTCAGGAAAGACCAGTCTCCATATGAGTTGCAAGGGGCCCCTAGGGATTCTTGTCCAGTCAGTGTCGGGTCCTAGGAACTCGCCAGGAACTGCAGCCAGAACCTGAGGTTTCCACTCCAGTGCTGACATGGATCTTGGGATTCCTCTGCAGTCTCCACAGGAGAGTCAGGACTCTTCTCAAGTGGAGACATACACGTCCATTTTCCTCCCAAGCTGTAGCAGCAGTGTCAGGCTTCCTGACGAGTTTAAACAGGGGTCTGTGGTTTTCCCTCGAGGTGCCACAGGGCTGTCACAGATGCCACCTGGTGTGCTTCAATGCTCAGGGTGACCTTCGAGGCAGTGCAGGGAAATCAGGTTCATCTGGAGTGGACTGAGACATTTGGGGGTCTTTTGGAATGGTGGCATGACCCTTGGAGTTCCTCTGGACTTTCCTGTTGAGAGCACGCCCTCTTGCTGTTCGACGGGAATGCCAGAATCCTTTTCTGTTGAAGCAGGGAAAGGATCCCTCATCGGGAGAGGAAGAGGAGGAAAGGGGTCTCCTCTTGATTTGTGATGGGACACTCAGTGTTCCTCTCAAGTGGAGATGGTTATGTCCGGGAACTTCTTGAGTTGTAGCAAGGCTGTGAAGACCATTTGAGGTTCAGGAGGAAGGCCGGGTTTCACTTGGGATGCCGCAGCAGAAACGACCTCATCTCGCCTGGAGGGGAGAAGCTCCTGGTTTTTCTGGAGTTGCGTCAGGTCCCTCTCGAGTTACTATGGGGACCTCAGGGACCCTCTCGTGTGACCTCAGGAATGGCCAGTCTCTGTGCACGTTGAGAGGGGCTCCTCGGGATTTCTCTCCAGTTAGTGTCAGGTCCTAAGTCCCCATCCGTTGCCAAAGTTGGAACCTGAGGTTTCCTCTCCAGTGCTGGCATGGAACTTGGGGTTCTCTGGAGTCTTTCAAGGGGAGTCAGGCCTCGTCTCCTGTGGTTGCACGCACGTCTGCTTTTTTCCCAAGCTGTAGCTGCAGTGTCAGGCTTCCCCTTGACTTGACGCCGGGATCTATGTCTTTCCCTCGAGATGCCACAGGCCTGTGGCAAGAGCCACCGTGGTGTGAGGCGATACGCAGGTGACACTCGAGGTAGTGCAGGGAAATCAGGTTCATCTGGAGTGGACTGAGACATGTGGGGTACTTTTAGTATGTTGGCACGACCCTGGAGATCTCGGCTTTTCGTTGAGAGCGCCACCTCTTGAGATGTGACGGGAACGGTGTGAATCCTTTCCCGACGAAGCAGGGAAAAAGTCCCTCAACTCGAGCTCACGATGGGGAAACGAGGCTCCTCCTGAGGTGTGCTGGGACCCTTAGTGTTCCTCCCGTGCTGGGACTGGTATGTCGTGGAACTTCTTGAGTTGCAGTAAAGGTTGGAAGGACGCTTGCAAGGTTCAAGTGGGAAGGTGTTATTTCCCTTGTGATGCCACAGCATAAAAGGGTCTCATCTCGCCTGCAGGGGAGAACCTCCTGGTTTTTCTCGAGTTGCGACAGGTCCCTCTCGAATTACGACGGGGACGTCAGGGACCCACTGGGGTGGCCTCAGGAATGACCATTCTCCATAGGATTTGCGAGGGGCCCCTCAGGATTCCTGTCCAGTCAGTGTTGGATCCTATGTAGTCGTCTGGAACTGCAGCCACAACCTGAGGTTTCCACTCCAGTGCTGACATGGATCTTGGGATTCCTCTGGAGTCTCCACAGGAGAGTCAGGCCTCTTCTCAAGTGGAGACATACACGTCCGTTTTCCTCCCAAGCTTTAGCAGCAGTATCAGGCTTCCAAACGAGTTGACACAGGGATCTGGGGCTTTCCCTCAAGGTGACACAGGGCTGTCACAGATTCCACCGTGCTGTGATTCGATGCTCAGGGTGACTTTGACGAAATGCAGGCAAATCAGGTTCATCTGGAGTGGACTGCGATATTTGGGGATCTTTTGGAATGGTGGCATGACCCCTGGAGATCCTCTCGACTTTTCTGTTGAGAGCACGCCCACTTGCTGTGCAACGGGAATGACAGAATCCTTTCCTGTTGAAGCAGGGAAAGGATCCCTTATCGGGAGTGGAAGAGGGGGAAACGGGGCTCCTTTTGAGTTGTGGTGGGACCCTCAGTGTTCCTCTCGAGTGGAGATGGTTATGTCGGGAAACTTCTTGGGTTGTAGCAAGGCTGTGAAGGACCCTTTGAGGTTCAGGAGGGAAGGCCAGTTTTCCCTTTGGATGCCGCAGCAGAAAATGGGCTCAACTCGCCTAGAGGGGAGAACCTCCTGGTTTTTCTCGAGTTGGGGCAGGTCCCTCTCGAGTTTTGACGGGGACCTCAGGGGACCTCAGGGACCCTCTTGCGGGCCCTCAGGAAAGGCCAGTACCTGTGCGAGTTGAGACGGGCTCATCAGAATCCCTCTCCAGTCGGTGCTGGGTCCTAAGTCCCCGTCTGGAGCCGAAGATGGAACCTGAGTTTTCATCTCCAATGCTGGAGCTTCTCCAGTTTCTCCAGTTCTTCCAGTTCCTCCAGTGCTTGGGATTTCTCTGGGGTCTTATCAGGGGAGTTAGGCCTCCTCTCCTGTGGTTGCATGCACATCCGGTTTCCTCCCGAGCTGTAGTTGCTGTGTCAGGCTTCCCCTCGACTTGACCCCGGGATCTCTGTCTTTCCCTCGAGATGACACAGGCCTGTGGCACGAGCCACCGTGGTGTGAGGCGATATGCAGGGGACCCTCGAGGTAGTGCAGGGAAATCAGGTTCATCTGGAGTGGATTTAGACATCTGGGGGACTTTTAGTATGTTGGCACGACCCCTTGAGATCTCTGGTTTCCTGTTGAGAGCACCACCTCTTGAGATGTGACGGGAACGGCAGGAATCCTTTCCCAATGAAGCAGGGAAAAAGACCCTCATCTCGAGCTCATGATGGGGAAACGAGGATCCTCCTGAGGTGTGCCAGGACCCTGAGTGAACTCCCCCGTGGGGACTGGTATGTCGGAGTTCTTCTTGAGTTCCAGCAAGGGTGGGAAGGACGCTTGGCAGGTTCAAGTGGGAAGGCTTGATTTCCCTCGTGATGCCACAGCAGAAAAGGACCTCATCTCGCCTGCAGGGGAGATCCTCCTGGTTTTTCTCGAGTTGCGGCACGTCCCTCTCAAGTTTCGAAGGGGACCTCAGGGACCCGCTGGCGTGGCCTCAGGAGAGACCAGTCTCCATACGAGTTGTGAGGGCCCCCTCGGGATTCCTGTCCAGTCAGTGTCGGGTCCTAGGTACTCGTCTGGAACTGCAGCCAGAACCTGAGTTTTCCTCTCCAGTGTTGACATGGATATTAGGGTTCCACTTGAGTCTCCACAGGAGAGTCAGGACTCTTCACAAGTGGAGATATTTATACGTCTGTTTTCCTCCCAAGCTGTGGGAGCAGTGTCAGGCTTCCTGATGAGTTGACATAGGGATCTGTGGCTTTCCCTTGAGGTGCCACAGGGCTGTTGCAGATGCCACCATGGTGTGATTCTATGCTCAGGGTGACCGAGGCAGTGCAGGGAAATCAGGTTCATCTGGAGTGGACTGAGACATTTGGGGGTCTTTTGGAATGCTGACATGAACCCTGGAGTTCCTCTCGACTTTTCTGTTGAGAGCACGCCCTCTTGCTGTGCAACGGGAATGCCAGAATCCTTTTCTGTCGAAGCAGGGAAAGGATCCCTCATCCTGAGCAGAGGAAGTGGAAAGGTGGCACCTCTTGAGTTGTGGTGGGACCATCAGTGTTCTTCTCGAGTGCTGATGGTTATGTCGGGGAACTTCTTGGGTTGTAGCAAGGCTGTGAAGGACCCTTTGAGTTTCAGGAGGGAAGGCCGGTTTTATCTTGGGATACCGCAGCAGAAAACGGCCTCATCTCGCCTGGAGCGGAGAACTCCTGGTTTTTCTCGAGTGGCAGCATGCCCCTCTCGAGTTACGACGGGGATTTCAGGGACCCTCTCGCGTGCCCTCAGGAAAGGACAGTCCCTGTGCGAGTGAGATGGGCTCCTCGGAATCCCTCTCCAGTCAGTGCTGTGTCCTAAGTCCCTGTCTGGAGCCGAAGCTGGAATCTGAGGTTTCCTTTTCAGTGCTGGAATGGAACTTGGGCTTTCTCTGGAGTCTCCCAAGGGGAGTCAGGCCTCGTCACATGTTTGCATGCACGTCCCCATTCCTCCCGAGATTTAGCTGCAGTGTCAGGCTTCCCCTCGACTTGACCCTGGGATCTCTGTCTTTCCCTCGAGATGCCACAGGCCTGTGGCACGAGCCACCGTGGTGTGAGGCGATACGCAGGTGACACTCGAGGTAGTGCAGGGAAATCAGGTTCATCTGGAGTGGACTGAGACATCTGGTGGCCTTTTTGTATGTTGTCACCACCCCTGGAGATCTCGGCTTTCCTGTTGAGAGCGCCACCTCTTGAGATGTGACGGGAACGGTGGGAATCCTTTCTCTATGAAGCAGGGGAAAAGACCCTCATCTCAGGCTCACGATGGGGAAACGAGGCTCCTCCTGAGGTGTGCCAGGTCCCTTAGTGTTCCTCCCGCATGGGGACTGGTATGTTGGGGAACTTCTTGAGTTGCAGCAAGGGTGGGAAGGACGCTTGCGAGGTTCAAGTGGGAAGGGGTGATTTCCCTCGTGATGCCACAGCAGAAAAGGGCCTCATATCTCCTGCTGGGGAGAACTTCCTGGTTTTTCTCGAGTTGCGGCAGGTCCCTCTCGATTTACGAAGGGACCTCAAGGACCTGCTAGCGTGGCCTCAGGAAAGTCCAGTCTCCCTACGAGTTGCGAGGGGCCCATCGGGATTCCTGTCGAGTCAGTGTCGGCTCCTAGGTGCTCGTCTGGAACTGCAGTCAGAACCTGAGGTTTCCTCTCCAGTGCTGACATGGATCTTGGGGTTCCTCTTGAGTCTCCATAGGAGAGTCAGCACACTTCTCAAGTGGAGACATACAGGTCCTTTCTCCTCCCAAGCTGTAGCAGCTGTGTCAGCCTTCCAGACGAGTTGACACAGGGATCCGTGGCTTTCCCTTAAGGAGTCACAGGGCTGTCGCAGATGCCACCGTGGTGTGTTTCGATGCTCAGGGTGACCTTCGAGGCAGTGCAGGGAAATCAAGTTCATCTGGAGTGGACTGAGACATTCGGGGGTCTTTTGGAATGGTGGCATGTCCCCTGGAGTTCCTCTCGACTTTCCTGTTGAGAGCACACCCTCTTGCTGTGCGACGGGAATGCCAGAATCCTTTTCTGTTGAAGCAGGGAAAGGATCCCTCATCGGGAGAGGAAGAGGAGGAAAGGGGTCTCCTCTTGATTTGTGATGGGACACTCAGTGTTCCTCTCAAGTGGAGATGGATATGTCGGGGTACTTCTTGAGTTGTAGCAAGGCTGTGAAGGACCCTTTGAGTTTCAGGAGGGAAGGCCGGTTTTCTCTTGGGATGCTGCAGCAGAAAACGGCCTCATCTCGCCTGGAGGGGAGAATCTCCTGGTTTTTCTCGAATTGCAGCAGGTCCCTCTCGAGTTACGAGGGGGACCTCAGGGACCCTCTCGCGTGGTCTCAGGAAAGGCGTCTCCGTGCCCATTGAGAGGGTCTCCTCGGGATTCCTCTCCAGTCGGTGCTGGGTCCCAAGTCCCCATCTGGAACCGAAGCTGGAACCTGAGGTTTCCTCTCCAATGCTGGCATGGAACTTGAGGTTTCTCTGGAGTCTCTCAAGGGGAGTCAGGTCTCGTTTCCTGTGGTTGAATGCACATGCACTTTCCTACCGAGCTGTAGCTGCAGTGTCAGGATTCCCCTTGACTTGACCCTTGGATCTCTGTCTTTCCTTCGAGAAGCCACAGGCCTTGGCATGAGCCACTGTGGTGTGAGGCGATACGCAGGTGACACTCGAAGTAGTGCAGGGAAATCAGGTTAATCTTGAGTGGACTGAGACTTCTGGGGGACTTTTAGTATGTTGCGATGACCCCTGGAGATCTCGGCTTTCCTGTTGAGAGCGCCACCTCTTGAGATGTGACGGGAACAGCGGGAATCCTTTCCCGATGAATCAGGGAAAAAGACCCTCATTTCGAGCTCATGATGGGGAAACGAGGCTCCTCCTGAGGTGTGCTGGGACCTCTAGTATTCCTCCCACGTGGGGACTGGTATGTCGGGGAACTTCTTGAGTTGCAGCAAGGGTGGGAAGGATGCTTGCGAGTTTGAAGTGGGAAGGCATGATTTCCCTCGTGATGCCACAGCAGAAAAGGGCCTCATCTTGCATGCAGGGGAGAACCTCCTGGTTTTTCTCGAGTTGCGGCAGGTGCCTATCAAGTTAAGATGGGAACCTGAGGTACATGCTGGTGTGGCCTCAGGAAAGACCAGACTCCATACGTGTTGCGAGGGGCCCTTCGGGATTCATCTCCAGTCAGTGTCGGGTCCTAGGTACTCGTCTGGAACTGCAGCCAGAACCTGAGGTTTCCTCTCCAGTGCTGACATGGATCTTGGGGTTCCTCTGGAGTCTCCACAGGAGTGTCAGGACTCTTCTCAAGTGGAGACATACACGTCCGTTTTCCTCCCAAGCTGTAGCAGGAGTGTCACGCTTCCCGACAAGTTGATACAGGGATCTGTGGCTTTCACTCGAGGTGCCACAAGGCTGTCGCAGATGCCACCGTGGTGTGCCTCGATGCTCAGGGTGACCTTCGAGGCAATGCAGGGAAATCAGGTTCATCTGGAGTGGACTGTGGTATTTGGGGTTCTTTTGGAATGGTGGCATGAACCGTAGAGTTACTCTCGAATTTCCTGTTGAGAGCATGCCGTTTTGCTGTGCGACTGGAACTCCAGAATCCTTTCCTGATGAAGCAGGGAATGGATCCCTCATTGGGAGCGGAGGAGGGGGAAAGTGGGACACTCAGTGTTCCTCTCGAGTGGAGATGGTTATGTCGGGGAACTTCTTGAGTTGTCGCAAAGCTGTAAAGGACCCTTTGAGGTTCAGTAGGGAAGACTGGTTTTCTCTTGGGATGCCACAGCAGAAAACAGCCTCATCTCACCTGGAGGGGAGAACCTCCTGGTTTTTCTCGAGTTGCGGCAGGTCCCTCTCGAGTTACGATGGGAACCTCATGAAATCTCTCGCATGGCCTCAGGAAAGGCCAGTCTCCATGCGAGTTGAGAGGGGCTCCTCGGGATTCCTCTCCAGTCGGTGCCGGGTCCTAAGTCCCCATATGGAGCTGAAACTGGAACCTGAGGTTTCCTCTCCAGTGCTGGCATGGAACTTGGGGTTTCTCTGGAGTCTCTCAAGGGGAGTCAGGCCTCATCTCCTGTGGTTGCCTGCACGTCCGCTTTCCTCCCAAGCTGTAGCTGCAGTGTTTGCCTTCCCCTCGACTTGACCCTTGGATCTCTGTCTTTCCCTCGAGATTCCACAGGCCTGTGGCATGAGCCACATTGGTGTGAGGTGATACGCTGGTGACACTCGAGGTAGTGCAGGGAAATCAGGTTCATCTGGAGTGGACTGAGACATCTGGGGGACTTTTAGTATGTTGGCACGACCCCTGGAGATCTCGAGTTTTGGTTGAGATCGCCACCTCTTGCGATGTGACGGGAACGACGGGAATCCTTTCGTGAAGAAGAAGGGAAAAGACCCTCATCTCAAGCTCACGATGGGGAAACGAGGCTGCTCCTGAGGTGTGCCGGGATCCTTCGTGTTCCTCCCCCGTGGGGACTGGTATGTCGGGGAACTTCTTGAGCTGCAGCAAGGGTTGGAAGGACGCTTGCGAGGTTCAAGTGGGAAGGCGTGATTTCCTCGTGATGCCACAGCAGAAAAGGGCCTCATCTCGCCTGCAGGGGAGAACCTCCTGGTTTTTCTCGAGTTGCGGCAGGTCCCTCTCGAGTTACGATGGGGACCTCAGGGACCCGCTGGCGTGGCCTCAGGAAAGACAAGTCTCCATACGAGTTGCGAGGGGCCGTTCGGGCCTCCTGTCTAGTCAGTGTCGGGTCCTAGGTACTCGTCTGGAACTGCAGCCAGAACCTGAGGTTTCCTCTCCAGTGCTGACATGGATCTTGGGGTTCCTCTGGAGTCTCCACAGGAGAGTCAGGACTCTTCTCAGGTGGAGATATACACGTCCGTTTTCCTCCCAAGTTGTAGCAGCAGTGTCAGGCTTCCCGATGAGTTGACACATTGTTCTGTGGCTTTCCCTCGAGGTGCCACAGGGCTGTGGCAGATGTCACCATGGTGTGATTCGATGCTCAGGGTGACCTTCGAGGCAGTGCAGGGAAATCAGGTTGATGCGGCGTGGATTGAGATATTTGGGGGTCTTTTGGAATGGTGGTATGACCCCTGGAGTTCGTCTCAACATTCCTCTTGAGAGCACGACCTCTTGCTATGCGACGGGAATGCCAGAATCCTTTCCTGTTGAAGCGGAGAAAGGATCCCTCATCAGGAGCAGAGGAGGGGAAAAGGGGGCTCCTCTTGAGTTGTGGTGGGACCCTCAGTGTTCCTCTTGAGTAGAGATGGTTATGTTGGGGAATTTCTTGAGTTGTAGCAAGACTGTGAAGGAAACTTTGAGGTTCAGGAGGAAGGCGAGTTTTCTCTTGGGATGCCACAGCAGAAAAGTGCCTCATGTCGCCTGGAGGGGAGAACCTCCTGGTTTTCCTCGAGTTGTGGCATGTCCCTCTCGAGTTACGACGGGGACCTCAGGGATCCACTGGCGTGGCCTCAGGAAAGACCAGTCTCCATATGAGTTGCGAGGGGCCCCTCGGGATTCCTGTCCAGTCAGTGTTGGGTCCTAGGTACTCATCTGGAACTGCAGCCAGAACCTCAGGTTTCCTCCCTAGTGCTGAAATGGATCTTTGGGTTCCTCTGGAGTCTCCACAGGAGAGTCAGGACTCTTCTCAGGTGGAGACATACACGTCCATTTTCCTCCCATGCTGTAGCAGCAGATTCACGCTTCCCAAAGAGTTGACACAGGGATCTGTGGCTTTTCCTCGAGGTGCCACAAGGCTGTCGCAGATGCGACCATGGTGTGATTCGATGCTCAGGGTGATCTTTGAGGCAATGCAGGGAAATCAGGTTCATCTGGAGTGTACTGAGACATTTGGGGGTTTTGGAATGGTGGCATGAGCCCTGGAGTTCCTCTGGACTTTCCTGTTGAGAGCACGCCCTCTTGCTGTGGAATGGGAACGCCAGAATCCTTTCATGTCAAAGCAGGGAAAAGATCCCTCATCGGTAGTGGAGGAGCGGGAAAAGGGTCTCCTTTTGAGTTGTGGTGTGATCCTCAGTGTTCCTCTCGAGTGGAGAGGGTTATGTCCTGGAATTTCTTCGGTTGTAGCAAGGCTGTGAAGTACCCTTTGAGGTCCAGGAGCGAAGGCCAGTTTTCTCTTGGGATGCCGCAGCAGAAAACGGCCTCATCTCTCCCGAAGGGAAGAACCTCCTGGTTTTTCTCGAGTTGCGGAAGGTCCCACTCGAGTTACAATGGCGACCTCCGGGACCCTCTCATGTGGCCTCAGGAAAGACCAGTCTCCGTGCGAGTTGAGAGGGGCTCCTCGGGATTCCTCTCTCATTGGTGCCGGGTCTTAAATCACCATCTGGAGCCGAAGCTGGATCCTGAGGTTTCCTCTCCAGTGCTTGCATGGAACTTGTGGATTCTCTGGAGTCTCTCAAGGACAGTCATGCCTCGTCTCCTGTGGTTGCATGCACTTCCGCTTTCCTCCCAAGCTGTAGCTGCAGTGTCAGGCTTCCCCTCTACCTGACCTGGGGATCTCTGTCTTTCCCTCGAGATGCCACAGGCCTCTGGCACGAGCCACTGTCATGTGAGGTGATACGCAGGTGACACTCGAGGTAGTGCAGGGAAATCAAGTTCAATTGGAGTGGACTGAGACATCTGGGGAACTTTTAGTATGTTTCACGACCCCTTGAGATCTCGGCTTTCCTGTTGAGAGCGCCACCTCTTGAGATGTGATGGGAATGGTGGGAATCCTTTCCTGATGAAGCAGGGAAAAAGACCCTCATCTCGAGCTCACGATAGGGAAACGAGGCTCCTCCTGAGGTGTGCTGGGACACTTAGTGTTCCTCCCTCGTGGGGACTGGTATGTCGGGGAACTTCTTGTGTTGCAGCAAGGGTAGGAAGGACGCTTGCAAGGTTCAAGTGGGAAGGCGTGATTTCTCTCGTGATGCCACAGCAGAAAAGGGCCTCATCTTGCCTGCAGGGGAGAACCTCCTGGTTTTTCTCGAGTTGCGTTAGGTCCCTCTTGAGTTACGATGGGGACCTCAGGCACCCGCTGGCGTGGCCCCAGGAAAGACCAGTCTCCATACGAGTTGTGATTGGCCCCTCGGGGCTCCTGTCTAGTCAATGTCGGGTCCAAGGTACTCGTCTGGAACTGCAGCAAGAACCTGAGGTTTCCTCTCCAGTGCTGACATGGATCTTGGGGTTCCTCTGGAGTCTCCACAGGAGAGTCAGGACTCTTCTCAAGTGGAGACATACACGTCCGTTCTCCTCCCAAACTGTTGCAACCGTGTCAGCCTTCCCGACGAGTTGACACAGGGTTCTGTGATGTTCCCTCGAGGTGTCACAGGGCTGTCGCAGATGCCACCGTGGTGTGATTCGATGCTCAGGGTGACCTTCGAGGCAGTGCAGGGAAATCAGGTTAATCTGAAGTGGACTGAGACATTTGGGGGACTTTTAGAATGGTGACATGACCCCTGGAGTTCCTCTCGACTTTCCTGTTGTTCTCCAGTGCTTGCATGGAACTTGGGGATTCTCTGGAGTCTCTCAAGGGGAGTCAGGCCTCGTCTCCTGTGGTTGCATGCACGTCCACTTTCCTCCCGAGCTGTAGCTGCAGTGTCAGACTTCCCCTCTACTTGATCCCGGGATCTCTGTCTTTCCCTCGAGATGCCACAGGCCTGTGGATGAGCCTCCGTGGTGTGAGGGGATACGCAGGTGACACTCGAGGTAGTGCAGGGAAATAGGGTTCATCTGGAGTGGACTGAGACATCTGGGGAACTTTTAGTATGTTGGCACGACCCCTGGGGATCTCGGCTTTCCTGTTGAGAGCGCCACCTCTTGAGATGTGACGGGAATGGCGGAATCCTTTCCCGACGAAGCAGGGAAAAAGACCCTCATCTCGAGCTCACGATGGGGAAACGAGGCTCCTCCTGAGGTGTTCCGGGACACTTAGTGTTCCTCCCGCGTTGATACTGGTATGTCGGGGAACTTCTTGAGTTTCAGCAAGGGTGGGAAGTACGCTTGCGAGGTTCAAGTGGGAAGACGTGATTTCCCTCGTGATGCCACAGCAGAAAAGGCCTCATCTCGCCTGCAGGGGAGAACCTCCTGGCTTTTCTCGAGTTGCGTCAGGTCCCTCTCGAGTTACGACTGGGACTTCAGGGTCCCGCTGGCGTGGCCTCAGGAAAGACCAGTCTCCATACGAGTTGCGAGGGGCCCCTCGGCATCCTGTCAAGTCAGTGTCAGATCTTAGGTACTCCTCTGGAACTGTAGCCAGAACCTGAGGTTTCCTCTCCAGTGCTGACATGAATCTTGGGGTTCCTCTTGAGTCTCCACAGGAGAGTCAGGATTCTTCTCAAGTGGAGTCATACACGTCCGTTCTCCTCCCAAGCTGTAGCAGCAGTGTCAGGCTGCCTGACGAGTTGACACAGGGATCTGTGGCTTTCCCTCGAGGTGCCACAGGGCTGTCGCAGATGCCACCATGGTGTGATTCGATGCTCAGGGTGAACTTCGAGGCAGTGCAGGGAAATCAGGTTCATCTGGAGGGGACTGAGACATTTGGGGTCTTTTGAAATGGTGACATGGTCCCTGGAGTTCCTCTCGACTTTCCTGTGGAGAGCATGCCCTCTTGCTGTGTGATGGGAACCCCTGAATCCTTTCCTGTCGAAGCAGGGAAAGGATCCCTCATCACGAGTGGAGGAGGGGGAAAGGGATCTCATCTTGTTCTGTGGTGGGAACCTCAGTGTTCCTCTCGAGTGCAGATGGATATGTCGGGGAACTTCTTGAGTTGCAGCAAGGCTGTGAAGGACCCTTTGAGGTTCAGGAGGGAAGGCCGGTTTTCTCTTGGGATGCCGCAGCAGAAAACGCCCTCATCTCGCCCGGAGAGGAGAACCTCCTGGTTTTTCTCAAGTAGCGGCAGGTCCCTCTCGAGTTACGACGGGGACCTCAGAGACCCTCTGGCATGGCCTCAGGAAAGGCCAGTCTCCGTGCGATTTGAGAGGGGCTCCTTGGGATACCTCTCATGCGGTGCCAGGTCCTAAGTCCCTGTCTGGAGCCGAAGCTTGAACCTGAGCTTTCCTCTCCAGTGCTGGCATGGAACTTGTGGATTCTCTGGGGTCTCTCAAGGCGAGTCAGGCCTCGTCTCCTGTGGTTGCATGCACGTGTGCTTTCCTCCCGAGCAGTAGCTGCAGTGTCAGGCTTCCCCTCAACTTGACCCCAGGTTCTCTGTCTTTCCCTCGAGATGCCACAGGCATGTGGCATGAGCCACCGTGGTGTGAGGGGATACGCAGGTGACACTCGAGGTAGTGCAGGGAAATCAGGTTCATCTGGAGTGGACTGAGACATGTGGGGGACTTTTAGTATGTTGGCACGACCACTGGAGGTCTCGGCTTTCCTGTTGAGAGTGCCACCTCTTGAGATGTGACGGGAACGGCGGGAATCCTTTCCCGACAAAGCAGGGAAAAATACTCTCATCTCGAGCTCACGATGGGGAAACGAGGCACCTCTGAGTTGTTCCGGGACTCTTAGTGTTCCTCCCGCATGAGGACTGGTATGTTGAGGAACTTCCTGAGTTGCAGCAAGCGTGGGAAGAACGCTCGCAAGGTTCAAGTGAGAAGGTGTGATTTCCCTCGTGATGCCACAGCAGAAAAGGTCCACATCTCGCCAGCAGGTTAGAACCTCCTGGCTTTTCTTGAGTTGCGTTAGGTCCCTCTCGAGTTACGATGGAGACCTCAGGGACCCACTGGCGTGGCCTCAGGAAAGACCAGTCTCCATACGAGTTGCGATTGTCCCCTAGGGGCTCCTGTCTAGCCAGTGTTACAGCAGAAAAGGTCCACATCTCGCCAGCAGGTTAGAACCTCCTGGCTTTTCTTGAGTTGCGTTAGGTCCCTCTCGAGTTATGATGGGGACCTCAGGGACCCACTGGCGTGGCCTCAGGAAAGACCAGTCTCCATACGAGTTGCGATTGTCCCCTAGGGGCCCCTGTCTAGCCAGTGTCGAGTCCAAGGTACTCGCCTGGAACTGCAGCAAGAACCTGAGGCTTCCTCTCCAGTGCTGACATGGATCTTGGGGTTACTCTGGAGTCTCCACAGGAGAGTCAGGACTCTTCTCAAGCAGAGACATACACGTCCATTTTCCTCCCAAGCTGTAGCAGCAGTGTCAGTCTTCCTGATGAGTTGACACAGGGATCTGTGGCTTTCCCTCGAGGTGCCACAGGACTGTCGCAGATGCCACCGTTGTGTGATTCGAAACTCAGGGTGACCTTCGATGCAATGCAGGGAAATCAGGTTCGTCTGGAGTCGACTGAGACATTTGGGGGTCTTTTGGAATGGTGGCATGACCCGTGGAGTACCTTTCCATATTCCTGTTGAGAGCACACCCTCTTGCTGTGCAATGGGAACGTCAGAATCCTTTCCTGTCGAAGTGGAGAAAGAATCCCTCATCAGGAGTGGAGGAGGGGGAAAAGGGGCTACTCTTGAGTTGGGGTTGGACCCTCAGTGTTCCTCTCGAGTGGAGGTGGTTATGTCGGGGAACTTCTTGAGTTGTAGCAAGGCTGTGAAGGACCCTTTGAGCTTCAGGAGGGAAGGCCGGTTTTCCCTTGGGATGCCGCATCAGAAAACGGCCTCATCTCGCCTGGAGGGGAGAACCTCCTGGTTTTTCTCGAGTTGTGGCAGGTCCCTCTCGAGTTACGTCGGGGACTTCAGGGACCCTCTCGCGTGGCCTCAGAAAAGGCCAGTCTCCATGCAAGATGAGAGGTTCTCCTCGGGAATCCTCTCCAGTCGGTTCCGCGTCCTATGTCCCAGTCTGGAGCCGAAACTGGAACCTGAGTTTTCCTCTCCAGTGCTGGCATGGAACTTAGGGTTTCTCTGGAATCTCTCAAGGGGAGTCAGGCCTCGTCTCCTGTGGTTGCATGCACGTCCGCTTTCCTCTCGAGCTGTAGCTGCAGTGTCAGGCTTCCCCTCGGCATGACTCCGGGATCTCTGTCTTTCCCTCGAGATGCCACAAGCTTGTGGCACTAGCCACCGTGGTGTGAGGCGATACGCAAGTGACACTCGAGGAAGTGCAGGATATCAGTTTCATCTGGAGTGGACTGAGACATCTGGGGGACTTTTAGTATGTTGTCACGACCCCTGGAGATCTCGGCTTTCCTGTTGAGAGCACCACCTCTAGAGATGTGACGGGAATGGCGGGAATCCTTAAACGAAGAAGCAGGTAAAAAACCCTCATCTCGAGCTCACGATGGGGAAATGAGACTACTCCTGAGGTGTGCTGGGACACTTAGTGTTTCTCCCACGTCGCGACTGGTATGTCGGGGAGCTTCTTGAGTTGCAGCAAGGGTGGGAAGGACGCTTGCGAGGTTCAAGTGGGAAGGCGTGATTTCCCTCGTGATGCCACAGCAGAAAAGGGCCTCATNGAGGTGTGCCGGGACCCTTCGTGTTCCTCCCGTGTGGGGACTGGTATATCGGGGAACTTCTTGAGTTGCAGCAAGGGTGAGAAAGACGCTTGCGAGGTTCAAGTGGGGAAGCGTGATTTCCCTCGTGATGCCACAGCAGAAAAGGGCCTCATCTCGCCTGCAGGGGAGAACCTCCTGGCTTTTCTCGAGTTGAGGAAGGTCCCTCTCAAGTTATGACGGGGACCTCTGGGACGAGCTGGCGTGGGCTCAGGAAAGACCAGTCTCCATAGGAATTGTGAGGGGCCCCTCGGGATTCCTGTCCAGTCAGTGTCAGGTCCTATGTACTCGTCTGGAACTGCAGCCAGAACCTGAGGTTTCCTCTCCAGTGCTGACATGGATCTTGGGGCTCCTCTGGAGTCTCCACAGGAGAGTCAGGACTCTTCTCAGGTGGAGACATACACGTCCATTTTCCTCCCAAACTGTAGCAGCAGTGTCAGGCTTCCCGACGAGTTGACACAGGGTTCTGTGGCTTTCCATTGAGGTGCACAGGGCTGTCGCAGACGCCACCGTGATGTGATTCGATGATAAGCGTGACCTTCGAGGCAGTGCAGGGAAATCAGGTTGATCTGAAGTGGACTGAGACATTTGGGGGACTTTAGGAATGGTGGAATGACCACTGTAGTTCTTCTGGACTTTCCTGTTGAGAGCACGCCCTCTTGCTTTGCAACGGGAACGTCAGAATCCTTTCCTGTTGAATCAGGGAAAGGATCCCTCATGGGGAGCGGAAGAGGGGGAAAGGGGGCTCCTCTTGAGTTGTGGGGGGACCCTCAGTGTTCCTCTCGAGTGGAGATGGTTATGTCGGGGAACTTCTTGAGTTGTAGCAAGGCTGTGAAGGACCCTTTGAAGTTCAGGAGGGAAGGCCGGTTTTCTCTTGGGATGCCGCTGCAGAAAACGGCCTCATCTCGCCTGGAGGGAGAACCTCCTAGTTTTTCTCGAGTTGTGGCAGGTCCCTCTCGAGTTATGATGGGGACCTCAGGGACCCTCTTGTGTGGCCTCAGGAAAGGCCAGTCTCAGTGCGAGTTGAGAGGGTGTCCTCGGGATATCTCTCCAGTCGGTGCCAGGATCTAAGTCCCCGTCTGGAGCCGAAGCTGGAACCTGTGGTTTCCTCTCAAATGCTTGCATGGAAATTGGGGATTCTCTGGAGTCCCTCAAGGGCAGTCAGGTCTCGTCTCCTGTGTTTGCATGCACGTCCGCTTTCCTCCCGAGCTGTAGCTGCAGTGTCAGACTTCCCCTCTACTTGATCCCGGGATCTCTGTCTTTCCCTCGAGATGCAACAGGCCTGTGGCACGAGACTCCGTGGTGTGAGGGGATACGCAGGTGACACTCGAGGTAGTGCAGGGAAATCATGTTCATCTGGAGTGGACTGAGACATCTCGGGAACTTTTAGTATGTTGGCACGACCCCTGGAGATCTCGGCTTTCCTGTTGAGAGCACCACCTCTTGAAATGTGACGGGAATGGCGGGAATCCTTTCCCAATGAAGCAGGGAAAATGAACCTCAACTCGTGCTCATGATCGGCAAACGAGGCTCCTCATGAGCTTTGCCGGGACACTTAGTGTTCCTACTGTGTGGCGACTGGCATGTCGGGGAACTTCTTCAGTTGCAGCAACGGTGGGAAGGACGCTTGCAAGGTTCAGGTGTGAAGGCATGATTTCCCTCGTGTAGCCGCAGCAGAAAAGGGCCTCATCTCGCCTGCAGGGGAGAACCTCCTGGCTTTTCTCGAGTGTCGGCAGGTCCCTTTCGACTTAGGACGGGGACCTCAGCATCCCGCTGGCGTGTCCTCAGGAAATACCAGTCTCCATAGGAGTTGCGAGGGGCCCCTCGGGATTCCTGTCCAGTCAGTGTCGGGTCCTATGTACTCGACTAGAACAGCAGCCAGAACCTGAGGTTTTCTCTCCAGTGCTGACATGGATCTTGGGGTCCCTCTGGAGTCTCCACAGGAGAGTCAGGAGTCTTCTCAAGTGGAGCCATACACGTCCGTTTTCCTCCCAATCTGTAGCAGGAGTGTCAGACTTCCTGACTTGTTGACACAGAGATCTGTGTCTTTCCCTTGAGGTGCCACAGGGCTGTCGCTGATGCCACCGTGGTGTGATTCGATGCTCAGGGTGACCTTCGAGGCAGTGGAGGGAAATCAGGTTCATCTGGAGTGGACTGAGACATTTGGGGGTCTTTTTGAATGGTGGCATGACCCCTGGAGTTCCTCTCGACTTTCCTGTTGAGATCACGCCCTCGTGTGGTGCAACTGGAACGCCAGAATCCTTTCCTATCAAAGCAGGGAAAAGATCCCTCATTGGGAGCGGAGGAGGGGGAAAGGGGTCTCATCTTGATCTGTGGTGGGACCCTTAGTGTTCCTCTCGAGTGGAGATGGTTATGTCGGGGAACTTCTTGAATTGTAGCAAGGCTGGAAAGGACCCTTTGTGGTTCAGGAGGGAAGGCCGGTTTTCTCTTGGGATGCCGCAGCAGTAAATGGCCTCATTTCGCCTGGAGGGGAGAACCTCCTGGTTTTTCTCGAGTTGTGGTTGGTCCCTCTTGAGTTACGATGGGGACCTCAGGGACCCTCTCACGTGGCTTCAGGAAAGGGCAGTCTCTGTTCGCGTTGAGAGGTGCTCCTCGGGATAAATCTCCAGGCGGTGCCGGGTCCAAATCCCCGTCTGGAGCCAAAGCTGGAACCTGAGGTTTCCTCTCCAGTGCTGGCATGGAACTTGTGGATTCTCTTGAGTCTCTCAACGGAGTCAGGCCTCGTCTCCTGTGGTTGCATGCACGTCCGTTTTCCTCCCGAGCTGTAGCTGCAGTGTCAGGCTTCCCCTCAACTTGACCCCGGGATCTGTGTCTTTCCCTCGAGATGCCACAGGTCTGTGGCACGAGCCACCGTGGTGTGAGGAGATACGCAGGTGACACTCGAGGTAGTGCAGGGAAATCAGGTTCACCTGGAGTGGACTGAGATATCTGGGGGACTTTTAGTAGGTTGGCACGACTCCTGGCGATTTCGGCTTTCCTGTTGAGAGTGCCACCTCTTGAGATGTGACAGGAAAGGCGGGAATCCATTCCCGACGAAGCAGGGAAAAAGACCCTCAACTCGAGCTCAAGATGGGGAATCGAGGCTCCTCCTGAGGTGTTCCGGGACACTTAGTGTTCCTCTCGAGTGGGTACTGGTATGTCGGGGAACTTCTTGAGTTGCAGCAAGGGTGGGAAGTACGCTTGTGAGGTTCAAGTGGGAAGGCGTGATTTCCCTCATGATGCCACAGCAGAAAAGGGCCTCATCTCGCCTGCAGGGGAGAACCTCCTTGGCTTTTCTCGAGTTGCAGCAGATGCCTCTTCAGTTATGACGGGGACCTCAGGGACCCGCTGGCATGGCCTCAGGAAGGAACAGTCTCCATATGAGTTGCGAGGGGCCCCTCTGGATTCCTGTCCAGTCAGTGTCGGGTCCTAGATACTCGTCTGGAACTGCAGCCAGAACCTGAGGTTTCCTCTCCAGTGCTGACATGGACCTTGGGGTTCCTCTGGAGTCTCCACAGGAGAGTCAGGACTCTTCTCAAGTGGAGACATACACGTCTGATTTCCTCCCAAGCTGTAGCAGCAGTGTCAGGCTTCCCGACGAATTCACACAGGCATCTGTGGCTTTCCCTCGAGGTACTAGAGGGGTGTCACAGATGCCACCTGGTGTGCTTCGATGCTCAGGGTGACCTTCGAGGCAGTGCAGGGAAATCAGGTTCATCTGTAGTGGACTGAGACATTTGGGGGTCTTATGGAATGGTGGAATGAACCCTGGAGTTCCTCTCGACTTTCCTGTTGAGAGCAAGCCCTCTTGCAGTGCAATATGAATGCCAGAATCCTTTCCTGTCGAGGCAGGGAAAGGATCCCTCTTCGGGAGCAGAGAAGGGGGAAAGGGGGCACCCCTTGAGTAGTGGTGGGACCCTCAGTGTTCCTTTCGAGTGGAGGTGGTTATGTCAGGGAACTTCTTGGGTTGTACCAAGGCTGTGAAGGACCCTTTGAGGTTCAGGAGGGAAGGCTGGTTTTCTCTTGGGATGCCAGAGCAGAAAACAGGCTCATCTTGCCTGGAGGGGAGAACCTCCTGGTTTTTCTCGAGTTGCTGCAGGTCCCTCTCGAGTTATGATGGGGACATCAGGGACCCTCTCGCGTGCCCTCAGGAAAGGCCAGTCTCTGTGCGAGTTGAGATGGGCTCCTCGGAATCCCTCTCCAGTCGGTGCCGGGTCCTAAGTCCCTGTCTGTAGCCGAAGCTGGAACCTGAGGTTTCCTCTCCAGTGCTGGCATGGAACTTGGGGTTTCTCTGAAGTCTCTCAAGTGGAGTCAGGCCTCGTCTCCTGTGGTTGGATGCACGTCCACTTTCCTCCCGAGCTGTAGCTGCAGTGTCAGCCTTCCCGTCGACTTGACCTCAGGATCTCTGTCTTTCCCTCGTGATTCCACAGGCCTGTGGCACGAGCCACCGTGGTTTGAGGCGATACGCAGGTGACACTCGAGGTAGTGCAGGGAAATCCGGTTCATCTGGAGTGGACTGAGACATCTGGGGGACTTTTAGTATGTTGGCATGACCCCTGGAGATCTAGGCTTTCCTGTTGAGAGCGCAACCTCTTGAGATGTGACGGGAACGGCGGGAAACCTTTCGCGATGAAGAAGAGAAAAAGACCCTCATCTCAAGCTCACAATGAGGAAACGAGGCTCCTGCTGAGATGTGCCAGGACCCTTAGTGTTCCTTCCACATGGGGACTTGTATGTCGGGGATCTTCTTGAGATGCAGTAAGGGTGGAAAGGACGCTTGCCAGGTTCAATTGGGAAGGCGTGATTCCCTCGTGAAGCCACAGCATAAAAGGGTCTCATCTCGCCTGCAGGGGAGAACCTCCTGGTTTTTCTCGAGTTGTGGCAGGTCCCTCTCGAATTACAACGGGGACCTCAGGGACCTGCTGGTGTGGCCTCAGGAATGACCAGTCTCCATACTAGTTGCAAGGGGCCCCTTGGGATTCCTGTCCAGTCAGTGTCGGATCCTAGGTACTCGTCTGGAACTGCAGCCAGAACCTGAGGTTTCCACTCCAGTGCTGACAGAGATCTTGGGATTTCCTCTGGAGTCTGCACAGGAGAGTCAGGACTCTTCTCAAGTGGAGACATACACGTCTGTTTTCCTCCCAAGCTGTAGCAGCAGTATCAGGCTTCCAAACGAGTTGACACAGGGATCTGTGGCTTTCCCTCAAGGTGCCACAGGGCTGTCGCAGATTCCACTGTGGTGTGATTCGATGCTCAGGGTGACTTTGACGAAATGCAGGGAAATCAGGTTCATCTGGAGTGGACTGAGACATTTGGGGGTGTTTTGGAATGATGGCATGAACCCTAGAGTTCCTCTCGAGTTTCCTGTTGTGAGCATGCCCTCTTGCAGTGCGACAGGAACGCCAGAATCCTTCCTGTCGAAGCAGGGAAAGGATCCCTCATCGGGAGCAGATGAGAGGGAAAGGGGACTCCTCTTGAGTTGTGGTGGGACCCTCAGTGTTCCTCTCGTATGAAGATGGATATGGTGGGGAACTTCTTGAGTTGTAGCAAGGCTGTGAAGGATCCTTTGAGGTTCAGGAGGGAAGGCCGGTTTTCTCTTGGGTTGCTGCAGCAGAAAACGGCCTCATCTCGCCTGGAGGGGAGAACCTCCTGGTTTTTCTCGAGTTGCGGCAGGTCCCTCTCGAGTTATGACGGCAACCTCAGGGAACCTCTCGCGTGGCCTCAGGAAAGGCCAGTCTCCGTGCAAGTTGAGAGGGGCTTCTCGGGATTCCTCTCCAGTCGGTGTTGGGTCCTAAGTCCCCATCTGGAGCCAAAGCTGGAACCTGAGGTTTTCTCTCCAGTACTGGCATGGAACTTGGGGTTTTTCTGGAGTCTCTCAAGGGGAGTCAGTCCAAGTCTCCTGTGGTTGCATGCACATCCACTTTCCTCCTGAGCTGTAGCTTCAGTGTCAGACTTCCCCTCGACTTGACCCCAAGATATCTGTCTTTTCCTAAAGATGCTACAGGCTTGTGGTACAAGCCACCGTGGTGTGAGGCCATACGCAGGTGACACTCGAGGTAGTGCAGGGAAATCAGGTTCATCTGGAGTGGACTGAGAAATCTGGGGGACTTTTAGTATGTTAGCACGACCCCTGGAGGTTTCGCCTTTCCTGTTGAGAGTGCAACCTCTTGAGATGTGATGGAAATGGCGGGAATCCTTTCCCGACGAAGCAAGGAAATAGACCCTCATTTCGAGCTCACGATGGGGAAATGAGGCACCTCCTCAGGTGTGCCGGGACCCTTCGTGTTCCACCCGCGTGGGGACCGGTATGTAGGGGAACTTCTTGAGTTGCAGCAAGGGTGGGAAGGACGCTTGCCAGGTTCAAGTTGGAAGGCATGATTTCCCTCGTGATGCCACAGCAGAAAGGGCCTCATCTCCCCTGCAGGGTAGAACCTACTCGTTTTTCACGAGTTGCAGCAGGTCCCTCTCCTATTATGACAGGGACCTCAGGGAGCCGCTGGTGTGGCCTGAGGAGAGACCATTCTCCATACGAGTTGCGAGGGGCGCCTCGGGATTCCTGTCCAGTCAGTGTTGGGTCCTAGGTACTCGTCTGGAACTGCAGCCAGAACCTGAGGTTTCCTCTCCAGTGCTGACATGGATCTTGGGGTTCGTTTTGAGTCTCCACAGGAGAGTCAGGACTCTTCAAAAGTGGAAATATATATACATCTGTTTTCCTCCCANCTGTCCAGTCAGTGTCGGGTCCTAGGTACTCGTCTGGAACTGCAGCCAGAACCTGAGGTTTCCTCTCCAGTGCTGACATGGATCTTGGGGTTCGTTTTGAGTCTCCACAGGAGAGTCAGGACTCTTCAAAAGTGGAAATATATATACATCTGTTTTCCTCCCAAGCTGTAGCAGCAGTGTCACGCTTCCTGACGAGTTGGCACAGGGATCTGTGGCTTTCCCTCGAGGTGTCACAGGGCTGTCTCAGATGCCACCGTGGTGTGCTTCGATGCTCAGGGTGACCTTCGAGGCAGTGCAGGGAAATCAGGTTCATCTGGAGTAGACTGAGACATTTGGGGGTCTTATGGAATGGTGACATGACCCCTGGAGTTCCTCTGGACTTTCCTGTTGAGAGCACGCCCTCTTGCTGTGCGACGGGAATGCCAGAATCCTTTCCTGTCGAAGCAGGGAAAGGATCCCTCATCGGGAGCGGAGGAGGGGGAAAGAGGGCTCCTCTTGAGTTGTGGTGGGACCCTCAGTGTTCCTCTCGAGTGGAGGTGGTTATGTCAGAGAACTTCTTGAGTTGTAGCAAGGCTGTGAAGGACCCTTTGAGGTTCAGGAGGGAAAGCCAGTTTTCTCTTGGGATGCCGCAGCAGAAAACGGCCTCATCTCGCCTGGAGGGGAGAACCTCCTGGTTTTTCTCGAGTTGCGGCAGGTCCCTCTTGAGTTACAACAGAGACCTCAGGGACCCTCTCGCGCGGCCTCAGGAAAGGCCAGTCTCCGTGCGAGTTGAGAGGGGCTCCTCGGGATACCTCTCCAGGCGGTGCCGGGTCCTAAGTCCCCGTCTGGAGCCGAAGCTTGATCCTGAGATTTCCTCTCCAGTGCTGGCATGGAACTTGTGGATTCTCTGGAGTCTCTCAAGGCGAGTCAGGCCTCGTCTCCTGTTGTTGCATGCACGTGGGCTTTCCTCCCGAGCTGAAGCTGCAGTGTCATGCTTCCCCTCGACTCGACCCCAGGTTCTCTGTCTTCCCTCGAGATGCCACAGGCATGTGGCACGAGCCACCGTGGTGTGAGGTGATACGCAGCTGACACTCGAGGTAGTGCAGGGAAATCAGGTTCATCTGGAGTGGACTGAGACATGTGGGGGACTTTTAGTATGTTGGCATGACCACTGGAGATCTCGGCTTTCCTGGTGAGAGTGCCACCTCTTGAGATGTGACGGTAACGGCGGGAATCCTTTCCCGACAAAGCAGGGGAAAATACTCTCATCTCGAGATCACGATGGGGAAACGAGGCTCCTATGAGATGTTCCGTGACTCTTAGTGTTCCTCCCGCGTGAGGACTGGTATGTTGGGGAACTTCTTGAGTTGCAGCAAGGGTGGGAAGGACGCTCGCAAGGTTCAGGTGGGAAAGTGTGATTTCCCTCGTGATGCCACAGCAGAAAAGGTCCACATCTCGCCGGCACGTAAGAACCTCCTGGCTTTTCTTGAGTTGCGTTAGATCCCTCTCGAGTTATGACGGGGACCTCAGGGACCCACTGGCATGGCCTCAGGAAAGACCAGTCTCCATACGAGTTGTGATTGGCCCCTAGGGGCTCCTGTCTAGCCAGTGTCGGGTCCAAGGTACTCATCTGGACCTGCAGCAAGACCCTGAGGTTTCCTCTCCAGTGCTGACATGGATCTTGGGGTTACTCTGGAGTCTCCACATGAGAGTCAGGACTCTTCTCAAGCGGAGACATACACGTCCGTTTTCCTCCCGGCTGTATCAGCAGTGTCAGGCTTCCTGATGAGTTGACACAGGGATCTGTGGGTTTCCGTCGAGGTGCCACAGGGCTGTCGCAGATGCCACCGTTGTGTGATTCGATACTCAGAGTGACCTTCGATGCAATTCAGGGAAATCAGGTTTGTCTGGAGTCGACTGAGACATTTGGGGGTCTTTTGGAATGGTGGCATGACCCGTGGAGTACCTTTCCATATTCCTGTTGAGAGCACGCCCTCTTGCTGTGTGACGGGAACGCCAGAATCCTTTCCTGTCAAAGCAGAGAAAGGATCGCTCATCGGGAACAGAGGAGGGGGAAAAGGGGCTCCTCTTGAGTTGGGGTAGGATGCTCAGTATTTCTCTCGAGTGGAAATGGCTATGTCAGGGAACTTCTTGAGTTGTAGCAAGGCTGTGAAGGACCCTTTGAGCTTCAGGAGGGAAGGCTGGTTTTCCCTTGGGATGCCGCATCAGAAAACGGCCTCATCTCGCCTGGAGGGGAGAACCTCCTGTGTTATGATGGGGACCTCAGGGACCCTCTTGTGTGGCCTCAGGAAAGGCCAGTATCCGTGCGAGTTGAGAAGGTGTCCTCGGGATACCTCTCCAGTCAGTGCTGGGACCTAAGTCCCCATCTGGAGCCGAAGCTGGAACCTGTGGTTGCCTCTCCAGTGCTTGCATGGAAATTGGGGATTCTCTGGAGTCCCTCAAGGGCAGTCAGGTCTCGTCTCCTGTGTTTGCATGCACGTCCGCTTTCCTCCCGAGCTGTAGCTGCAGTGTCAGACTTCCCCTCTACTTGATCCCGGGATCTCTGTCTTTCCCTCGAGATGCCACAGGCCTGTGGCACGAGACTCTGTGGTGTGAGGGGATACGCAGGTGACACTCGAGGTAGTGCAGGGAAATCAGATTCATCTGGAGTGGACTGAGACATCTGGGGAACTTTTAGTATGTTGGCACGACCCTTGGAGATCTCGGCTTTCCTGTTGAGAGCGCCACCTCTTGAAATGTGACGGGAACGGCGGGAATCCTTTCCCGACGAAGCAGGGAAAATGAACCTCAACTCGAGCTCACGATGGGGAAACGAGGCTCCTCATGAGGTTTGCCGGGACACTTAGTGTTCCTACTGCGTGGGGACTGGTATGTCGGGGAACTTCTTGAGTTGCAGCAAGGGTGGGAAGGATGCTTGTGAGGTTCAAGTGGGAAGGCGTGATTTCCCTCATGAAGCCGCAGCAGAAAAGGCCCTCATCTCGCCTGCAGTGGAGAACTTTCTGGTTTTTCTCGAGTTGTGGCAGGTCCCTCTCGACTTACGACAGGGACCTCAGGGACCCGCTGGCGTGGCCTCAGGAAAGACCAGTCTCCATACGAGTTGAGAGGGGCGCCTCAGGATTCCTGTCCAGCAATTTCGGGTCCTAGATACTTGTATGGAACTGCAGCCAGAACCTGAGTTTTCCTCTCCAGTGCTGACATGGATCTTGGGGTTCCACTTGAGTCTCCATAGGAGAGTCAGGACTCTTCTCAAGTGGAGACATACATGTCCGTTTTCCTCCCAAGCTGTAGCAGCAGTGTCAGGCTTACCGTCGAGTTGACACAGGGATCTGTGGCTTTCCCTCGAGGTTCCACAGGGCTGTCACAGATGCCACCGTGGTGTGCTTCAAAGCTCAGGGTGACCTTCGAGGCAGTGCAGGGAAATCAAGTTCATCTGGAGTGGACTGAGACATTTGGGGATCTTTTGGATTGGTGGAATGATCCCTGGAGTTTCTCTCGACGTTCCTGTTGAGAGAACGCTCTCTTGCTCTGCGACAGGAATGCCAGAATCCTTTCCTGTCGAACCAAGGAAAGGATCCCTCATTGGGAGCAGAGGAGGGGGAAAGGGGGCTCCTCTTGTGTTGTGGTGGGATGCTCAGTGTTCCTCTCAAGTGGAGATGGTTATGTCGGTGAACTTCCTGAGTTGTAGCAAGTCTGTGAAGGACCCTTTGAGGTTCAGGAGGGAAGGCCGGTGGATCCCTCATCGTGAGTGGAGGAGCGTGAAAGGGGGCTCCTCTTGAGTTGTGGTGGGACGCTCCGTGTTCCTCTCGAGTGGAAGTGGTTATGTTTGGGAACTTCCTGAGTTGTAGCAAGTCTGTGAAGGACCCTTTGAGGTTCAGGAGGGAAGGCCGGTTTTCTCTTGGGATGCCGCAGTAGAAAACGGCCTCATCTCGCTTGGAGTGGAGAACCTCATGGTTTTTCTCGAGTTGTGGCAGGTCCCTCTCGAGTTATGACGGGGATCTCAGGGACCCTCCCACGTGGCCTCAGGAAAGGCCAGTCTCCGTGCGAGTTGAGAGGGGCTCCTCGGGATTCCTCTCCAGTCGGTGCTGGGTCCTATGTCCCCGTTTGGGGCCAAAGCTGGAACCTGAGGTTTCCTCTCCAGTGCTGACATGGAACTTGTGGTTTCTCTGGAGTCTCTCAAGGGGAGTCAGGCCTCGCTTCCTGTGGTTGTATGCACATCCACTTTCCTCCCGAGCTGTAGCTGCATTGTCAGGCTTCCCCTCGACTTGACCCCCAGATCTCTGTCTTTCCCTCGAGATGCCACAGGCCTTTGGCACGAGCCACCATGGTGTGAGGCGATGCGCAGGTGACACTCGAGGTAGTGCAGGGAAATCAGGTTCATCTGGAGTGGACTGAGACATCTGGGGGACTTTTAGTAAGCTGTAACAACTCCTGGAGATCTCGGATTTCCTGTTGAGAGCGCCACCTCTTGAGATGTGATGGGAATGGCAGGAATCCTTTACCGACGAAGCAGGGAAAAAAACCCTCATCTCGAGCTCACAATGGGTAAACGAGGCTCCTCCTGAGGTGTGCCGTGACCCTTAGTGTTCCTCCCGCGTGGGGACTGGTATGTCGGGGAACTTCTTGAGTTGCAGCAAGGGTGGGAAGGACGCTTGCGAGGTTCAAGTGTGAAGGCGTGATTTCCCTCGTGATGCCACAGCAGAAAAGGGCGTCATCTCGCCTGCAGGGGAGAACCACCTGGTTTTTCTCGAATTTTGGTAGGGCCCTCTCGAGTTACGACGGGGACCTCAGGGACCCTCTGGCGTGGCCTCAGGAAATACCAATCTCCACACGAGTTGTGAGGGGCCCCTCGGGATGCCTGTCCAGTCAGTGTCGGGTCCTAGGTACTCGTCTGGAACTGCAACCTGAACCTGAGGTTTCCTCTCCAGTGCTGACAGGGATCTTGGGGTTCCTAGGCCTCTCCACAGGAGAGTCAGGACTCTTCTCAGGTGGAGACATACACGTCCGTTTTCCTCCCAAGCTGTAGCAGCAGTGTCAGGTTTCCCAACGAGTTCACACAGAGATCTGTGACTTTCCCTCGAGGTGCCACAGGGCTGTTGCAGATGCCACCGTAGTGTGATTCGATGCTCAGGGTGACCTTCGAGGCAGTGCAGGGAAATCAGGTTCATCTGGAGTGGACAGAGACATCTGCCGGACTTTTAGTATGTTAGAACGACCCCTTGAGATCTCGGCTTTCCTGTTGAGAGTGCCACCTCTTGAGATGTTTCGGGAACGGCAGGAATCCTTTCCCGACGAAGCAGGGAAAAAGACCCTCATCTCGAGCTCACAATGGGGAAACAAGGCTCCTCCTGAGGTGTGCCGGTACCCTCCGTGTTCCTCACGCGTGGGGACTGGTATGTTGGGGAACATCTTGAATTGCAGCAAGGGTGGGAAGGACGTTTGCGAGGTTCAAGTGGGAAGGCGTGAATTTACTTGTAATGCCACAGCAGAAAAGGGCCTCATCTCACCTGTAGGGGAGAACCTCCTGCTTTTCCTTGAGTTGCGGCAGGTCCCACTCGAGTTATGATGGTGACCTCAGGGATCCGCTGGTGTGGCCTCAGGAAAGACCAGTCTCTATAGGAGCTGCGAGGGGCCCCTCGGGATTCCTGTCACGTCAGTGCCGGGTCCTAGGTACTCGTCTGTAACTGCAGCCAGAACCTGAGGTTTCCTCTCCAGTGCTGACATGATACGCACGTGACACTCGAGGTAGTGCAGGGAAATCAGGTTTATCTGGAGTGGACTGAGACATCTGGGGGACTGTTAGTGTGTTGGCACGACCCCTGGAGATCTCGGCTTTCCTGTTGAGCGCGCCACCTCTTGAGATATGATGGGAACGGCGGGAATCCTTTCCTGATAAAGCAGGGAAAAAGACACTAATGTCGAGCTCAATTGCGGAAAGAAGACTCCCCCTGAGGTGTGCTGGGACCCTTCTTCTTCCTCCCTAGTGGGGACTGGTATGTCGGGGAACTTCTTGAGTTGCAGCAAGGGTGGGACAGATGCTTGCGAGGTTCAAGGGGGAAGGCGTCATTTCCCTCGTGATGTCAAAGTAGAAAAGGGCCTCATGTCGCTTGCAGTGGAGAACCTCCTGGTTTTTCTCGAGTTGCGGCAGATCCCTCTCGAGTTACGACGGGGATCTCAGGGACCCGCTGGCGTGGCCTCAGGAAAGACCAGTTTCCGTAGGAGTTGCGAGGGGCCCCTCGGGATTCCTGTCCAGTCAGTGTCAGGTCCTAGGTACTCGTCTGGAACTTCAGCCAGAACCTGAGGTTTACTGACCAGTGCTGACAGGGATCTTGGGGTTCCTCTGGAGTCCCCACAGGAGAGTCAGGACTCTTCTCAAGTGGAGACATACACGTCCGTTTTCCTCCCAAGCTGTAGCAGCAGTGTCAGGCTTCCCGATGAGTTGACACAGGAACCGGTGGCTTTCCCTCGAGGTGCCAGAGGGCTGTCGCAGATGCCACCGTGGTGTGATTTGATGCACAGTGTGACCTTACAGGCAGTGCATGAAATCAGGTTCATCTGGAGTAGACTAAGACATTTGGGGGGCCTTTGGAATGGTGGCACGACCCCTGGAGTTCCTCTCGACAATCCTGTTGAGAGCATGCCCTCTTGCTATGCGACAGGAACATCAGAATCCTTTCCAGTCGAAGCAGGGAAAGGATCCTACATTGAGAGCAGAGGAGGGGTAAAGGGAGCTCCTCTTGAGTTGTGGTGGGAACCTCAGTGTTCCTCTCAAGTGGTGATGGTTATGTCGGGGAACTTCTTGAGTTGTAGCAAGGGTGTGAAGGACCCTTTGAGGTTCAGGAGGGAAGGCCGGTTTTCTCTTGGGATGCCGCAGCAGAAGACGGCCTGATCTTGCCTGGAGGGGAGAACATCCTGATTTTTCTCGAATTGCAGCAGGTCCCTCTCGAGTTACGACGGGGACCTCAGGGACCCTCTCGTGTGGCCTCAGGAAAGGCCCATCTCCATGCGAGTTGAGAGGGGCTCCTCGGGATTCCTCTCCAGTCGGTGCCGGGTCCTAAATCCCCGTCTGGAGCCAAAGCTGGAACCTGAGGTTTCCTCTCATGAGCTGGCATGGAACTTGGGGTTTCTCTGGAGTCTCTCAAGTGGAGGCAGTCCTCGTCTTCTGTTTTTGCATGCACGTTGGCTTTCCTCCCGAGATACAGCTGCCGTGTCAGGATTCCTCTCGTCTTGAGCCCGGGATCTCTGTCTTTCCGTCGAGATTCCACAGGCCTGTGGCATGAGCGACTGTGGTGTGAGGCAATATGCAGGTAACCCTCGAGTTAGTGCAGGGAAATCAGGTTCATCTGGAGTGGACTGAGACATCTGGGGGACTTTTAGTATGCTGGCACGACCCCTGGAGATCTCGGCTTTCCTGTTGAGAGCGCCACCTCTTGAGATGTGACGAGGACGGCGGGAATCCTTTCCCAATGAAGCAGGGGAAAAAACCCTCAAATTGAGCTCACAATGGGGAAACGGGGCTCCTCCTGAGGTGTGCCAGGACCCTTAGTGTTCCTCCCGCATGGGGACTGGTATGTCGGGGAACTTCTTAAGTTGCTGCAAGGGTCGGAAGGACGCTTGCCAGGTTCAAGTGGGAAGGCGTGCTGTCACTCGTGATGCCACAGTAGAAAAGGGCGTCATCTCGCCTGCAGGGGAAAATCTCCTGGTTTTTCTCGAGTTGTGGCAGGTCCCTCTCGAGTTACGACGGAGACCTCAGGGACCTGCTGTCGTGGCCTCAGGAAACACTAGTCTCCATACGAGTTGCGAGGGGCACCTTGGGATGCCTGTCCAGTCAGTATAGGGTCCTAGGTACTCATCTGGAACTGCAGCCTGAACCTGAGGTTTCCTCTCCAGTGCTGACAGGGATCTTGGGGTTACTAGGAGTCTCCACAGGAGACTCAGGACTCTTCTCATGTGGAGACATACGCGTCTGTTTTCCTCCCAAGCTGTAGCAACAGTGTCAAGCTTCCCGACGAGTTGACACAGGGATCTGTGGCTTTCCCTCGAGGTGCCACAGGGCTGTCGCAGATGCCACCATGGTGTGATTCGGTGCTCAGGGTGACCTTCGAGGCAGTGCAGGGAAACCAGGTTCATCTGGAGTGGACTGAGTCATTTGGGGGTCTTTTGGGATGATGACATGACCCCTGATGTTCCTCTCGACTTTCCTGTTGAGAGCACGCCCTCTTGCTGTGTGATGTGAACACCAGAATCCTTTCCCGTTGAAGCAGGGAAAGGATCCCTCATTGGGAGCGGAGGAGGTGTAAAGGGGGCTCGTCTTGAGCTGTGTTGGGACTCTCAGTGTTCCTCTCGAGTGGACATGGTTATGTCGAGGAACTTTCTGTGTTGTAGCAAGGCTGTGAAGGACCCTTTGAGCTTCAGGAGGGAAGACCAGTTTTCTCCTGGGATGCCGCAGCAGAAAACAGCCTCATCTTGCCTGGAGGGGAGAACCTCCTGGTTTTTCTCGAGTTGCGGCAGGTCCCTCTCGAGTTACGACGGGGACCTCAGGGACCCTCTCGCGTTTGCCTCAGGAAATGCCAGTCTCCGTGTGAGTTGAGTGGGGCTCCTCGGGATTCCTCTCCAGTCGGGGCCGGGCCCTAAGTCCCCGTATGGAGCCAATGCTGGAATCCGAGATTTCCTTTCCAATGCTGGCATGAAACTTCGGGTTTCTCTGGAGTCTCTCAAGGGGAGTTAGGCCTCGTCTCCTGTGGTTGCAATCACATCCGCTTTCCTCCCGAGCTGTAGGTGGAGTGTCAGGCTTCCCCTCAACTTGACCCCGAGATCTCTGTCTTTCCCTCGAGATGCCACTGTCCTGTTTCATGAGCCACCGTGGTGTGAGGTGATACACAGGTTACGCTCGAGGCAGTGCAGGGAAATTAGGTTCATCTGGAGTGAACTGAGAAATCTGGGGACTTTTAGTATGTTGGCATGACCCCTTGAGATCTCGGCTTTCCTGTTGAGAGCGCCGCCTCTTGAGATGTGATGGTAAAGGCGGGAATCCTTTCCCGAAGAAGTAGGGGAAAAGACCCTCATCTCGAGCTCAATGTGGGGAAACGAGGCTCCTCCTGAGGTATGTCGGGACCCGTTGTGTTCCTCTCACGTGGGGACTGTTATGTCGGGGAACTTCTTGAGTTGCAGCAAGGGTGGCATGGATGCTAGCGAGGTTCAAGTAGGAAGGCGTGATTTCCCTCGTGATGCCACAGCAGAAAAGGGACTTAGGTGGCTTGCAGTGGAAAACCTCCTGGTTTTTCTCGAGTTGCGGCAGGCCCCTCTCGAGTTACGATGGGGACCTCAGGGACCCACTGGCATGGCCTCAGGAAAGACCAGTCTCCATACGACTTGCGAGGGGCCCCTGGGGATTCCTGTCCAGTCAGTGTCTGGTCCTAGGTACTCGTCTGGAACTGCAGCCAGAACCTGAGCTTTCCTCTCCATTGCTGACATGGATATTGGGGTTCCTCTGGAGTCTCCACAGGAGAGTCAGGACTTTTCTCAAGTGGAGACATACACGTCCGTTTTCCTCCCAAGCTGTAGCAGCAGTGTCTGGCTTCCCGACGAGTTGACACAGGGATCTGTGGCTATCCCTCTAGGTGCCACAGGGCTGTCGCAGTTGCTACCGTGGTGTGATTCGATGCTCAGGGTGACCTTCAAGGCAGTGCACTGTAATCAGGTTCATCTGGAGTGGACTGAGACATTTGGGGGTCTTTTGGAATGGTGGCATGACCCCTGAAGTTCTTTTCAACATTCCTGTTGAGAGCACGCCCTCTGACTGTGTGACCGGAACGCCAGAATCCTTTCCTGTAGTGGCAGGGAAAGGATCTCTCATTGGGAGTGGAGGAGTGGAAAGGAGGCTCCTCTTGGTTTGTGGTGGGACCTCAGTGTTCCTCTATAGTGGATATGGTTATGTCGGGGAACTTCTTTTGTTGTAGGAAGGCTGTGAAGTACCCTTTGAGGTTCAGGAGGGAAGGCCGGTTTTCTCTTGGGATGCCGCAGCAGAAAACGGCTTCATCTCGCCTGGAGGGGAGAACCTCCTGGTTTTTCTCGAGTTGCGGCAGGTCCCTCTCCAGTTACGACGGGGACCTCAGGGACCTTCTCGTATGGCCTCAGGAAAGGCCAGTCTCTGTGCACGTTGAGAGGGGCTCCTCGGGATTCCTCTTCCGTTGCTGCCGGGTCCTAAGTCCCCATCTCTAGCCGAAGCTGCAACCTGAGGTTTCCTCCCCAGTGCTGGCATGGAAATTGGGGTTTCTGTGTAGTCTCTCAAGGGGAGTCAGGCCTCGTCTCCTGTGGTTGCATGCATGTCTGCTTTCCTCCCGAGCTGTAGCTGCAGTGTCAGGGTTCCCCTCGACTTGACCCCGGCATCTCTGTCTTTCCCTCGAGATGCCACAGGCCTGTGGCACGAGCCACCGTGGTGTGAGGCGATACACAGTTTATACTCATGGTAGTGAAGGGAAATAATGTTCATCTGGAGTGGACTGAAATATCTGGGGACTTTTATTATGTTGGCACGACCCCTGGAGATCTCAGCTTTTCTGTTGAGAGCGCCACCTCTTGAGATGTGACAGGAATGGCGGGAATCCTTTCCCGAAGAAGCAGGGAGAAAGACCCTCATCTCAAACTCACGATGGGGAAACCAGGCTCCTCCTGAGGTGTGCTGGGACCCTTCGTGTTCCTCCCGCTTGAGGACTGGTATATCGGGGAACTTCTTGAGTTGCAGAAAGGGTGGGAAGGAAGCTTGCGAGTTTCAAGTGGGAAGGCGTGATTTCCCTCGTGATGCCACAGCAGAAAAGGGCCTCATCTCGCCTGCAGGGGAGAATCTCCTGGTTCTTCTCAAGTTGCGGCAGGTCACTCTCGAGTTACGGCGGGGACATCAGGGACGCGCTGGCGTGGCCTCAGGAAAGACCAGTCTCCATACGAGTTGCTAGCGGCCCCTGGAGAGTCCTGTCCAGTCAGTGTCCGGTCCTAGATACTCGTCTGCAACTGTATACAGAACCTGAGGTTTCCTCTCCTGTGCTGACATGGATCTTGGGGTTCCTCTGGAGTCTCCACAGGAGAGTCAGGACTCTTCTCAAGTGGAGACATACACGTCCGATTTCCTCCCAAGCTGTAGCAGCAGTGTCAGGCTTGCCGACGAGTTGACACAGGGACCTGTGACTTTCCTTCGAGGTGCCACAGAGCTGTCGCAGATGCCACCGTGGTGTGATTCGATGCTCAGGGTGACCTTCGAGGCAGTGCAGGGTAATCAGGTTCATTTGGAGTGGACTGAGACATTTGGGCGTCTTTTGGAATGGTGGCATGACCCCTCGAGTTCCTCTCGACTTTCCTGTTGAGAGCACGCCCTGTTGCTCTGCGAAGGGAATGCCAGAATCCTTTCCTGTCGAAGCAGGCAAAGGATCCCTCATCGGGAGTGGAGGAGGGGGAAAGGGTGCTCCTCTTGAGTTGTGGTGGGACCCTCAGTGTTCCTCTCAAGTGGAGATGGTTATGTCGGGGAACTTCTTGGGTTGTAGCAAGGCTGTGAAGGACCCTTTGAGGTTCAGGAGGGAAGGCCGATTTTCTCTTGGGATGCCGCAGCAGAAAACGGCCTCATCTGGCCTGGAGGTGAGAACCTCCTGGTTTTTCTCGAGTTGTGGCAGGTCCCTCCCTAATTATGACGAGGACCTCAAGGAACCTCTAACATGGCTTCAGGAAAGGCCAGTCTCCTTGAGAGTTGAGAGGGGCTCCTCGGGATTCCTCTCCAGTCGGTGTCGGGTCCTAAGTCCACCTCTGGAGCCAAAGCGGGAACCTGAGGTTTCCTCTCCAGTGCTGACAGGGATCTTGGGGTTCCTCTGGAGTCTCCACAGGAGAGTCAGGACTCTTCTCAAGTGGAGACATACACGTCCGATTTCCTCCCGAGCTGTAGCAGCAGTGTCAGGCTTCCTGACGAGTCGACACAGGGATGTATGGCTTTCCCCCGAGGTGCAACAGGGCTGTGACACGTGCCACCATGGTGTGATTCTATGCTCGGGGTGAATTTTGAGGCAGTGCAGGGAAATCAGGTTCGTCTGGAGTGGACTGAGACATTTGGGTGTCCTTTGGAATGGTGGTGAAGGCCGGTTTTCTCTTGGGATGCTGCAGCAGAAAACAGCCTCATCTCGCCTGGAGGGGAGAACCTCCTGGTTTTTCTTGATATGTGGCAGGTCCCTCTCTAGTTATGACGGGGACCTCAAGGACACTATCGCGTGGCCTCAGGAAAGGCCCATCTCCGTGCGAGTTGAGAGGGGATCCTCGGGATTCCTCTCCAGTTGGTGCTGGGTCCTAAGTCCCCAAATGCAGCCAAAACTGGAACCTGAGTTTCCCTCCCTCAGGGCTGGCATGGAATTTGGGGTTTCTCTGGAGTCTCTCAAGGGGAGTCAGTCCTCGTCTCTTGTGGTTGCATGCACGGCCGCTTTCCTCCCGAGCTGTAGCTGTAGTGTCAGGTTTCCCCTCGACTAGACCCCGGGATCTCTGTCCTTCCCTCGAGATCCCACAAGCCTGTGGCACGAGCCACCGAGGTGTGAGGAGATACGCAGGTGGCACTCGAGGTAGTTCAGGGAAATCAGGTTTTCCTCCCGAGCTGTAGCTGTAGTGTCAGGTTTCCCCTCGACTAGACCCCGGGATCTCTGTCCTTCCCTCGAGATCCCACAAGCCTGTGGCACGAGCCACCGAGGTGTGAGGAGATACGCAGGTGGCACTCGAGGTAGTTCAGGGAAATCAGGTTCATCTGGAGTGGACAGAGACATCTGGAGGACTTATATTATGTTGGCACGACCCCTGGAGTTCTCGGCTTTCCTGTTGAGAGCGCCACCTCTTGAGATGTGACGGGAATGGCGGGAATCCTTTCCGACAATGCCGGGAAAAATACCCTCATCTCGAGCTCACGATGGGGAAACGAGGCTCCTCCTGAGATGTGCCAGGACCCTTAGTGTTTCGACCACGTGGGGACTGGTATGTCGGGGAACTTCTTGAGTTGCAGCAAGGGTGGGAAGTACACTTTTGAGGTTCAAGTCGGAAGGTGTGATTTCCCTCGTGATGCCACAGCAGAAAAGGGCCTCATCTCGCCTGCAGGGGTGAACCTCCTGGTTTTACTCGAGTTGTGGCAGGTCCCTCTCGAGTTTCTTTGAGGTTCAGGAGGGAAGGCCGGTTTTCTCTTGGGATGCTGAAGCAGAAAACGGCCTCATCTCGCCTGGAGGGGAGAACCTCCTGGTTTTTCTCGAGTTGCGGCAGGTCCCTCTCGAGTTTCGACGGTGGACTTCAGGGACCCTCTCATGTGGCCTCAGGAAAGGTCAGTTTCCGTACGAGTTGAGAGGGGCTCCTCGGGATTCCTCTCCAGTCGGTGTCACGTCCTAGTTCCCCATCTGGAGCCGAAGCTGGAACCTGAGGTTTCCTCTCCAGTGCTGGCATGGAACTTGGGGTTTCTCTGGAGTCTCTCAAGTGGAGGCAGGCCTCGTCTTCTGTTTTTGCATGAACGTCGGCTTTCCTCCCGAGCTGGAGCTTCCGTGTCAGGATTCCTCTCGTCTTGAGCCCGGGATCTCTGTTTTTCCTTCGAGATTCCACAGGCCTGTGGCACGAGCAACCGTAGTGTGAGGCGATACGCAGGTAACACTCGAGTTAATGCAGGGAAATCAGGTTCATCTGGAGTGGACTGAGACATCTGGGGGACTTTTAGTATGTTGGCACGACCCCTGGAGATCTCAGCTTTCCTGTTGAGAGCGCCACCTCTTGAGATGTGACGGGAATGGCGGGAATCCTTTCTCGATGAAGCAGGGGGAAAAACCCTCAAGTCGAGCTCATGATGGGGAAACGAGGCTCCTCCTGAGGTGTGTCAGGACCCTTAGTGTTTCTCTCACATGGGGACTGGTATGTCAGGGAACTTTTTGAGTTGCTGCAAGGGTGGGCAGGACGCTTGCCGGGTTCAAGTGGGAAGGCGTGATTTCACTCGTGATGCCACAGCAGAAAAGGGCCTCATCTCGCCTACAGGGGAGAACCACCTGGTTTTTCTCGAATTTTGGCAGGTCCCTCTTGAGTTATGACGGGGACCTCAGGGACCTGCTGTCATGGCCTGAGGAAACACCAGTCTCCATACGAGTTATGAGGGGCCCCTCGGGATGCCTGTCCAGTCAACGTCAGGTCCAAAGTACTCACCTGGAACTGCAGCCTGAACCTGAGGTTTCCTCTCCAGTGCCGACAGGGATCTTGGAGTTGCTAGGAGTCTCCAAAGGAGAGTCAGGACTCCTCTCAGGTGGAGACATACACGTCCGTTTTCCTCCCAAGCTGTAGCAGTAGTGTCAGGCTTCCCGACGACTTGACACATGGATCTGTATCTTTCCCTCGAGGTGCCACAGGGCTGTCACAGATGTCTCCGTGGTGTGATTCAGTGCTCAGGGTGACCTTCGAGGCAGTGCAGGGAAATCAGGTTCATCTGGAGTGGACGGAGACATTTGGGCGTCTTTGGCAATGGTGGCATGATCCCTGGAGTTCCTGTCGACTTTCCTGTTGAGAGCACGCCCTCTTACTGTGCGACAGGAACACCAGAATCCTTTCCTGTCGAAGCAGGGAAAGGATCCCACATCGGGAGTGGAGGAGGGGGAAAGGGGGCTCCTATTGAGTTGTGGTGGGACCCTCAGTGTTCCTCTCCAGTGGAGATGGTTATGTCAGGGAACTTCTTGAGTTGAAGCAAGACTGTGAAGGACCCTTTGAGGTTCAGGAGGGAAGGCCGGTTTTCTCTTGGGATGTCGCAGCAGAAAAGGCCTCTACTCGCCTCGAGGGAAGAACCTCCTGGTTTTTCTCGAGTGGCGGCAGGTCCCTCTCGAATTACGACGGGGACCTCAGGGACCCTCTCGCGTTGACTCAGGAAAGGCCAATCTGCCTGAGAGTTGAGAGGGGCTCCTCGGGATTCCTCTCCAGTCGGTGCCACGTCCTAATTCCCCATCTGGAGCCGAAGCTGGAACCTGAGGTCTCCTCTCCAGTGCTGGCATGGAACTTGGGGTTCCTCTGGAGTCTCTCAAGGGGAGTCAGGCCTCGTCTCCTGTGGTTGCAAGGGCGTCCACTTTCCTCCCAAGCTGTAGCTGCAGTGTCAGGCTTCCCCTCAACTTGACTCCGGGATCTCTCTCTTTCCATCCAAATGCCACAGGCCTGTAGCACGATCCAACGTGGTGTGAGGCGATACGCAGGTGACACTCGAAGTAGTGCAGGGAAATCAGGTTCATCTGGAGTGGACTGAGACATCTGGGGGACTTTTAGTATGTTGGCATGACCCCTGTAGATCTCAGCTTTCCTGTTGAGAGCACCACCTCTTGAGATGTGACGTGAACAGCGGGAGTCCTTTCCCGACAATGCTGGGAGAAAGACCCTCATCTCGAGCTCTTGATGGGGAAACGAGGCTCCTCCTGAGGTGTGCCAGGACCCTTCGTGTTCCTCCTGCGTGGGGACTGGTATGTCAGGAAAGTTCTTGAGTTGTAGCAAGGGTGGGAAGGATGCATGCCAGGTTCAGGTGGGAAGGCGTGATTTCCCTCGTGATGCCACAGCCGAAAAGGACGTCATCTTGCCTGCAGGGGAGAACCTCCTGGTTTTTTTCGAGTTGCGGCAGGTCCCTCTCGAGTTACCATGTGGACCTCAGGGACCCGCTGACCTGGCCTCAGGAAAGACCAGTCTCCATACGAGTTGTGAGGGTCCCCTCGGGGTTCCTGTCCAGTCAGTGTTGGGTCTTAGATACTCGTCTGGAACTGCAGACAGAACCTGAGGTTTCCTCTCCAGTGCTGACATGGATCTTGGGGTTCCTCTGGAGTCTCCACAGGAGAGTCAGGACTCTTCTCAAGTGGAGATATACACGTCCGTTTTCCTCCCAAGCTGTAGCAGCAGTGTCAGGCTCCCGACGAGTTGACAAAGGGATCTGTGGCTTTCCCTCGAGGTACCACAGGGCTGTCGCAGATGGCACCGTGGTGTGATTCAATGCTTAGGGTGACCTTCGAGGCAGTGCAGGGAAATCAGGTTCATCTGAAGTGGACTGAGACATTTGGGGGTCTTTTGGCATGGCAGCATGACTCCTGGAGTTCCTATCGACATTCTTGTTGAGAGCATGACCTCTTGTGCGACAGGAACGCCAGAATCCTTTCCTGTCGAAGCAGGGAAAGGATCCCTCTTCGGGAGTGGAGGAGGGGGAAAGGGGGCACCTCTGGAGTTGTGGTGGGACCCTCAGTGTTCCTCTCGTTTGGATATGGTTATGTTGGGAACTTCTTGAGTTGTAGCAAGGCTGTGAAGGACCCTTTGAGGTTCAGGAGGGAAGGCCAGTTTTCTCTTGGGATGCCGCAGCAGAAAACTGCCTGATCTCGCCTGGAGGGGTGAACCTCCTGGTTTTTCACGAGTTGCTGCAAGTCACTCTCGAGTTACGACGGGAACCTCAGGGACCCTCTCGCGTGGCCTCAGGAAAGGCCAGTCTTTGTGCGAGTTGAGAGGGGCACCTCGGGATTAATCTCCAGTCGGTGTTGGGTCCTAAGTCCCCGTCTGGAGCCGAAGCTGGAACCTGAGGTTTCCTATCCAGTGCTGGCATGGAAACTTCGTTTCTCTGGGGTCTCTCAAGGGGAGTCAGGCCTCGTCTCCTGTGGTTGCGTGCACGTCCGCTTTCCTCCCAAGCTTTAGTTGCAGTGTCCGGCTTCCCCTCGACTTGACCCCGGCATCTCTGTCTTTCCCTCGAGAAGCCACAGGCCTGTGGCACCAGCCACCGTGCTGTGAGGAAATACACAGGTGACACTCGAGGTAGTGCTGGGAAATCAGGTTCATCTGGAGTGGACTGAGACATCTGGGGGAGCTTTAGTATGTTGGCACGACCCCTGGAGGTCTCAGCTTTCCTGTTGAGAGTGCCACCTCTTGAGATGTGACGGAAATGGCGGGAATCCTTTCCCGAAGAAGCAGGGAAAAAGACCCTCATCTCGAGCTCATGATGGGGAAACGAGGCTCCTCCTGAGGTGTGCCAGGACCCTCAGTGTTCCTCCCCCGTGGGGCCTGGTATGTCGGGGAACTTCTTGAGTTGCAGCAAGGGTTGGAAGGACGCTAGCGAGGTTCAAGTGTGAAGGCGTGATTTCCCTCGTGATGCCACAGCAGAAAAGGGCCTCATCTCGCCTGCAGTGCAGAACCTCCTGGTTTTTCTCGTGTTGCGGCAGGTCCCTCTTGAGTTATGACGGGGACCTCAGGGACCCGCTGGCGTGGCCTCAGGAAAGACCAGTCTCCTTGCGAGTTGCGAGGGGCCCCTCAGGATTCCTGCCTAGTCAGTTTTGGTTCCTAGGTACTCGTCTGGAATTGCATCCAGAACCTGAGGTTTCCTCTCCAGTGCTGACATGGATACTGGGGTTCCTCTGGAGTCTCCATAGAAGAGTTTTGACTCCTCTCAAGTGGAGACATACACGTCCGTTTTCCTCCCAACCTGTAGCAGCAGTGTCAGGCTTCCCGACGAGTTGACACTGGGATCTGTGGCTTTCCCTTGAGGTGCCATAGGGCTGTCGCAGATGCCACTGTGGTGTGATTCGATGCTCAGGGTGACCTTCGAGGCAGTTCAGGGAAATCAGGTTCATCTGGAGAGGACTGAGACATTTGGGGGTCTTTTGGGATGTTGGCATGAAAACTGGTGTTCCTCTCGACTTTCCTCTTGAGAGTACGCCCTCTTGCTGTGCGACGGGAATGCAGAATCCTTTCCTGTCGAAGCAGGGAAAGGATCCCTCATCAGCAGCACAGGAGGGGGAAAAGGGGCCCCTCTTGAGTTGTGGTGGGACCCTCAGTGTTCCTCTCGAGTGGAGATGGTTGTGTCAGGGAACTTCTTGATCTATAGCAAGGCTGTGAAGGACCCTTTGAGGTTCAGGAGGGAAGGCCGGTTTTCTCTTGGGATGCCGCAGCAGAAAACTGCCTCATCTCTCCTGGAGAGGAGAACCTCCTGGTTTTTCTCGAGTTGCGGCAGGTCCCTCTTGATTTATGACGGGGTCCTCAGGGACTCTCTCACGTGGCCTCAGGAAAGGCCAGTCTCCGTGCGAGTTGAGGGGGTCTCCTCGGGATTCCTCTCCAGTCAGTGTTGGGTCCTAATTCCACGACTGGACCTGAAGATGGAACATGAGGTTTCCTCTCCAGTGCTGGCATGGAACTTGGGGTTTCTCTGGAGTCTCTCAAGGGGAGTCAGGCCTCGTCTCCTGTGGTTGTGTGCACGTCCACTTTCCTCCCGAGCTCTAGCTGCAGTGTCAGGCTTCCCCTCGACTTGAACCCGGGATCTCTGTCTTTCCCTCGAGATGCCACTGTCCTGTGGCACGAGCCACCGTGGTGTGAGGCGATACGCAGGTGACACTCTAGGCAGTGCAAGACAATCAGGTTCATCTGGAGTGGACTGAGCCATGTGGGGGACTTTGATTATGTTGGCACGACCCCTGGGGGTCTCGGCTGTGCTTTTGAGAGCGTCAACTCTTGAGATGTGACGGGAACGGCGGGAATCCTTTTCCGACGGAGAAGCGAAAAAGACCCTCATCTCGAGCTCAAAATGGGGAAACGAGGCTCCTCCTGAGGTGTGCTGGGACCCTTCTTGTTCCTTCTGTGTAGGGACTGGTATGTCGGGGAACTTCTTGAGTTGCAGCAACGGTGGGAAGGACACTTGCAAGGTTCAAGTGGGAAGGCGTGATTTCCCTCGTGATGCCATAGCAGAGAAGGGCTTCATCTCGCCTGCAGGGGACAGCCTCCTGTTTTTTCTCGAGTTGCGGCAGGCCCCTCTCGAGTTACGATGGGGACCTCAGGGATCCACTGGCATGGCCTCAGGAAAGACCAGTCTCCTTACGAGTTGCGAGGGGCCCCTCGGGATTCCTGTCCAGTCAGTGTCGGGTCCTAGGTACTCGTCTGGATCTGCAGTCAGAACCTGAGGTTTCCTCTCCAGTGCTGAGATGGATCTTGGGGTTCCTCTGGAGTCTCCACAGGAGAGTCAGGACTCTTCTCGATTGGAGACAATGCACGTCCGTTTTCCTCCCAAGCTGTAGCAGCAGTGTCAGGCTTCCCGACGAGTTGACACAGGGATCTGTGGCTTCCTTCGAGGTGCCACAGGGATGTCACAGATGCCACCGTGGTGTGATTCGAAGCTCAGAGTGACCGTTGCAGCAGTGTAGGGAAATCAGGTTCATCTGGAGTGTACTGAGACATTTGGGTGTCTTTTGGAATGGCGGCATGACCCCTGGAGTTCCTCTCTAATTTCCTGTTGAGAGCACGCCCTCTTGCTGTGTGACGGGAATGCCAGAATCCTTTCCTGTCAAAGCAGGGAAAGGATCCCTCATCGGGAGTTCAGGATGGGGAAAGGGGTTTCCTCTGGAGTTGTGGTGGGACCCTCAGTGTTCCTCTCAAGTGGAGATGGTTATGTTGGGGAACTTCTTGGATTACAGCAAGGCTGTGAAGGACCCTTTGAGGTTCAGGAGGGAAGGCTGGTTTTCTCTTGGGATGCCGCAGCAGAAAACGGCCTCATCTCGCCTGAAAGGGAGAACCTCCTGGTTTTTCTCCAGTTGGGGCAAGTCCCTCTCGAGTTACGATGGGGACCACAGGGACCCTCTCACGTGACCTCAGGAATGGCCAGTCTCTGTGCGAGTTTAGAGTGGCTCTTCGAGATTCCTCTCCAGTCGGTTCCGGGTCCTAAGTCAACGTCTGGTGCCAAAGCTGGAACGTGAGCTTTCCTCTCCAGTGCTGGCATGGAACTTGGAGTTTCTCTGGAGTCTCTCAAGGGGAGTCAGGCCTCGTCTCCTGTTTTTACATGCACGTCGGCTTTCCTCCCTCACTGCAGCTGCCGTGTTAGGATTCCTCTCATCTTGACCTTGGGATCTCTGTCTTTCCGTCGAGATTCCACAGGCCTGTGGCACGAGACACCGTGGTGTCAGGCAATACGCAGGTGACCCTCGAGGTAGTGCAGGGAAATCAGGTTCATCTGGAGAGGACTGAGACATCTGGGGGACTTTTAGTATGTTGGCACGACCCCTGGAAATCTCGGCTTTCCTGTTGAGAGTGTCACCTCTTGAGATGTGACGGGAATGGCGGAAATCCTTTCCCAACGAAGCAGGGCAAAAAACCTTCAAATCGAGCTCCCAATGGGGAAACGAGGCTCCTCCTGAGGTGTGTCAGGACCCATAGTGTTCCTCCCGTGTGGTGACTGGTATGTCGGGGAACTTCTTGAGTTGCAGAAAGGGTGGGAAGGATGCTTGCCAGGTTCAAATGGGAAGATGTGAATTCCCTCGTGATACCACAGCAGAAAAGGGCCTCATGTCGACTGCAGTGGAGAACCTCATGGTTTTTCTCAAGTTGCGGAAGGTCCCTCTCGATTTACAACGGGGATCTCCGGGACACGCTGGCATGACCTAAGGAAGGAGCAGTCTTCATATGAGTTGCGAGGGCCCCCTTGGGATTCCTGGCCAGTCAGTGTCCGTTCTTGGTACTCGTCTGGAACTGCAGCCAGAACCTGAGGTTTCCTCTCCAGTGCTGACATGGATCTTGGGTTTCCTCTGGAGTCCCACAGGAGATTCGGGACTGATCTCAAGTGGAGACATACACGTCCGTTTTCCTCCCAGGCTGTAACAGCAGTGTCAGGCTACCCGACGTGTTGACATAGGGATCTGTGGCTTTCCTTCGAGGTGCCAAAGGGCTGTTGCAGATGCCACCGTGGTGTGATTCAGTGCTCAGGGTGACCTTCGAGGCAGTGCAGGGAAATCAGGTTCATCTGGAGTGGACTGAGACATTTGGGGGTCTTTTGGAATGGTGGCATGGCCCCTGGAGTTCCTCTCGACTTTCCTGTTGAGAGCACGTTGTCTTGCTGTGTGTCGGAAATGCCAGAATCCTTTCCTGTTGAAGCAGGGAAAGGATCCCTCATCGGGAGCGGAGGAGGGGGAAAGGGGGCTCCTCTTGAGTTGTGGTGGGACCCTCAGTGTTCCTCTCGAGTGGTGATGGCTATGTCAGGGAACTTCTTGAGTTGTAGCAAGGCTGTGAAGGACCCTTTGAGGTTCAGGAGTGATGGCCGGTTTTCTCTTGGGATGCCGCAGCAGAAAACGGCCTCATCTCGCCTGAAGGGGAGAACCTCCTGGTTTTTCTCGAGTTGCGGCAAGTCCCTCTCGAGTTACGACGGGGACCTCAGGGACCCCTCACGTGGCCTCAGGAAAGGCCAGTCTCCGTGCGAGTTGAGAGGGGCTCCTCGGGATTCCTCTCCAGTCGGTGCTGGATCTTAGGTACCCGTCTGGAGTCAAAGCTGGAACCTGAGATTTCCTCTCCAGTGCTGGCATGGAACTTGGGGTTTCTCTGGAGTCTGTCAAGGGGAGTCAGGCCTCGTCTCCTGTGGTCACATTCACGTCCGCTCTCCTCCCGAGCTGTAACTCAAGTGTCAGGCTTCCCCTCGACTTGACCCCAGGATCTCTGTCTTTCCCTCGAGATGCCACAGGCCTGTGGCATGAGCCACCATGGTGTGAGGCGATACGCAGGTGACACTCGAGGTGGTGGAGGGATATCAGGTTCATCTGGAGTGGACTGAGAATTATGAGGGACTTTTAGTATGTTGGCACGATCCCTGGAGATCTCGGCTTTCCCATTGAGAGTGCCACCTCTTGAGATGTGATGGGAATGGCGGGAAGCCTTTCCCGACGAAGAAGGAAAAAGACCTTTATCTCGAGCTCACGATGTGGAAACGAGGCTCCTCCTGAGGTGTGCCCAGACCCGTAGTGTTCCTCCTGCGTGGGGACTGGTATGACGGGGAACTTCTTGAGTTGCAGCAAGGGTAGGAAGGACGCTTGCAAGGTTCAAGTGGGAAGGGGTGATTTCCCTAGTGATGCCACAGCAGAAAAGGGACTCATCTTGCCTGCAGGGGAGAACCTCCTGGTTTTTCACGAGTTGCGGCAGGTCCCTCTCGAGTTATGATGGGGACCTCAGGGACCCTCTGGCGTGGCCTCAGGAAAGACCAGTCTCCATATGAGATGCGAGGGGCCCCACGGGATCCTGTCCAGTCAGTGTCGAGTTCTAGGTATTTGTCTGGAACTGCAGCCAGAACGTGAGGTTTCCTCTCCAGTGCTGACATGGATCTTGGGGTTCCTCTGAAGTCTCCACAGGAGAGTCAGGACTCTTCTCAAGTGGAGACATACACGTCCGTTTTCCTCCCAAGCTGTAGCAGCAGTGTCAGGTTTACCGACGAGCTGACACAGGGATCTGTGTCTTTACCTCGAGGTGCCACAAGGCTGAAACAGATGCCACCATAGTGTGATTCAGTGCTCAGGGTGACCTTCGAAGTAGTTCAGGTAAATCAGTTTCATCTGGAGTGGACTGAGACATTTGGGAGTCTTTTGTAATGGTGACATGAACCCTGGAGTTCCTCTTGACTTTCATGTTGAGAGCATGCCCTCTTGCTGTGCGATGGGAACACCAGAATCCTTTCCAGTCGAAGCAGGGAAAGGATCCCTCATCGGGAGCAGAGGAGGGGAATAGGTGGCTCCTCTTGAGTTGTGTTGGGACCCTCAGTGTTCCTCTCGATTGGAGATGGCTATATTGGGGAACTTCTTGAGTCGTAGCAACACTGTGAAGGACCCTTTGAGGTTCAGGTGGGAAGGCTGGTTTTCTCTTGGGATGCCGCAGCAGAAAACGGCCTCATCTCGCCTGGAGGGAAGAATCTCCTGGTTTTTCTCGAGTAGCAGCAGGTCCCTCTCGAGTTACGATGGGGACCTCAGGGACCCTCACGCGTGGCCTCAGGAAAGGCCAGTGTCCGTGCGAGTTGAGAGGGGCTCCTCGTGATTCCTCTCCAGTCCGTGCTGGGTCCTAAGTCCCCGTCTGGAGCTGAATCTGGAACCTCAGGTTTCCTCTCCAGTGCTAGCATGGAACTTGGGATTTCTCTGGAGTCTCTCAAGGGGAGTCAGACCTCGTCTCCTGTGGTTGCATGCACGTGCACTTTCCTACCGAGCTCTAGCTGCAGTGTCAGGCTTCCCCTCGACCTGACCCCGGGTTCTCTGTCTTTCCCTCGAGATGCCACAGGCCTGTGGCAGGAGCCACTGTGGTGTGCGGCGATACGATGATGAAACTCGAGGTAGTGCAGGGAAATCAGGTTCATCTGGAGTGGACTGAGACATCTGGGGGACTTTTAGTATCTTGGGATGACCCCTGGAGATCTCGGCTTTCCTGTTGAGAGCTCCACCTATTGAGATGTGATGGGAATGGCGGGAATCCTTTCCCGAGGAAGCAGGGAAAAAGACCCTCATCTCGAGCTTACGATGGGGAAACGAGGCTCCTCCTGAGGTGTGCCCGGACCCTTAATGCTCCTCCCGCATGGGGACTGGTATGTCGGGAAACTTCTTGAGTTGCAGCAAGGGTGGGAAGATTGCTTGCAAGGTTCAAGTGGGAACGCGTGATTGCCCTCGTGATGCCACAGCAGAAAAGGTCCTCACCTTACCTGCAGGGGAGAACCTCCTGGTTCTTCTCGAGTTGTGGCAGGTCCCTCTCGAATTACGATGGGGACATCAGGGACCCACTGGCGTGGCCTCAGGAAAGACCAGTCTCCATACGAGTTGCTAGGGGTCCCTGGGGATTCCTGTCCAGTTAGTGTCGGGTCCTAGGTACTCGTCTGGAACTGCAGCCAGAACCTGAGGTTTCCTATCCAGTGCTGACATGGATCTTGGGGTTCCTCTGGAGTCTCCACAGGAGAGTCGGGACTCTTCTCAAATGGAGACATACACGTCCGATTTCCTCCCAAGCTGTAGCAGCAGTGACAGGCTTCCCAACGAGTTGACGCAGGGATCTGTGTCTTTCCCTCGAGGAGCCACAGGGCTGTTGCAGATGCCACCGTGGTGTGATTCGATGCTCAGGGTGACCTTCGAGGCAGTGCAGGGAAATCAGGTTCATCTGGAGTGGACTGAGACATTTGGGGCTCTTTAGGAATGGTGGCATGACGCCTGGAGTCCCTCTCGACTTTCCTGGTAAGAGCACGCCCTCTTGCTGTGCGACAGGAACACCAGAATCCTTTCCTGTTGAAGCAGGGAAAGGATCCCTCATCAGGAGCAGAGGAGGGGGAAAGGGGGCTCCTCTTGAGTTGTGGTGGGACCCACAGTTTTCCTCTCGATTGGAAATGGTTATGTCAGGGAACTTCTTGAGTTGTAGCAAGGCTGTGAATGACCTTTTGAGGTTCAGGAGGGAAGGCCGGTTTTCTCTTGGGATGCCGCAGCAGAAAATGGCCTCATCTCGTCAGGAGGGGAGAACCTCCTGGTTTTTCTCAAGTTGGGGCAAGCCACTCTCAAGTTATGACGGGGACCTCATGGACCCACTGGCGTGGCCTCAGGAAAGACCAGTCTCCATAGGAGTTGTGAGGGCCACCTCGGGATTCCTGTCCTGTCAGTGTCAGGTCTTAGGTACTCATCCGGAACTGTAGCCAGAACCTGAGGTTTCCTCTCCAGTGCTGACATGGAGCTTGATGTTCCTCTGGAGTCTCCAAAGGTGAGTCAGGACTCTTCTCAAGTGGAGACATACACGTCCGTTTTCCTGCCAAGCTGTAGCAGCAGTATCAGGCTTCCAGACGAGTTGACACAGGGATCTGTGTCTTTCCCTCAAAGTGCCACAGGGCGGTCGCAGATGCCACCGTGGTGTGATTCGATGGTCAGGGTTACCTTCGAGGCAGTACAGGGAAATCAGTTTCATCTGGAGTGGACTGAGACATTTGGGTGTCTTTTGGAATGGTGGCACGACCCCTGGAGTTCCTCTCGACTTTCGTTTTGAGAGCACGCCCTCTTGCTGTGCAATGGGAACGCCAGAATCCTTTCCCTTCGAAGGGAAAGGATCCCTCATCATAGCAGAGGAGGGGGAAATGGGCCTCCTCTTGGGTTGTGGTTGGAAACTCAGTGTTCCTCTCGAGTGGAGATGGTTATGTCGGGGAACTTCTTGAGTTGTAGCAAGGCTGTGAAGGACCCTTTGAGGTTCAGGAGGGAAGGCTGGTTTTCTCTTGGGATGCTGCAGCTGAAAACGGCCTCATCTCGCCTGGAGGGGAGAACCTCCTGCTTTTACTCGAGTTGCAGCAGGTCCCTCTCGAGTTACGACGGAGACCTCAGGGACCCTCTCGCGTGGCCTCAGGAAAGGCCAGTCTCTGTTCGAGTTGAGAGGGGCTCCTCAGGATTCCTCTCCATTCGGTGCCGGGTGCTAAGTCCCCTTCTGGGGCCAAAGCTGGAACCTGAGGTTTCCTCTCCAGTGCTGGCATGGAATGTGGGCTTTCTCCGGAGTCTCTCAAGGGGAGTCAGTCCTCGTCTCCTGTCGTTGCATGCACGTCTGCTTTCCTCTCGAGCTGTAGCTGCAGTGTAAGGCTTCCCCTCAACTTGACCCCGGAATCTCTGTCTTTCCCTCGAGATGCCACAGGCCTGTGGCACGAGCCAACATGGTGTGAGGCGATACGCAGGTGACACTCGAAGTAGTGCAGGGAACTCAGGTTCCTCTGGAGTGGACTGAGACATTTGGGGGACTTTTAGTATGTTTGCACGACCCCTGGAGATCTCGGCTTTCCTGTTGTGAGTGCCACCTCTTGAGATGTGACGGGAACAGCGGGAAACTTTTCCCGACGAAGCAGGGAAAAACACCCCCATCTCGATCTCATGATGGGGAAACAAGTCTCCTTGGCTTTTTTTGAGTTGTGGCAGGTACCTTTCGAGTTATGACGGGGACCTCAGGGACCCGCTGCATGGCCTCAGGAAAGACCATTCTCCATACGAGTTGCGAGGGATCCCTCGTGATTCCTCTCCAGTCAGTGTCGGGTCCTAGGTACTCATCTGGAACTGCAGACAGAACCTGAGGTTTCCTCTCCAGTGCTGACTTGGTTCTTGGGGTACCTCTGGAGTCTCCACAGGAGAGTCAGGAGTCTTATCATGTGGAGATACATACGTATGTCTTCCTCCCAGGGGTAGCAGCAGTGTCAGGCTTCCTGACGAGTTGACACAGGATCTGTGGCTTTCCTTCGAGGTGCCACAGGGATGTCCCAGTTGCCACTGTAGTGTGATTCGATGCTCAGGGTGACCTTCGAGGCAGTGCAGGGAAATCATGTTCATCCGGAATGGACTGAGACATTTGGGTGTCTTTCGGAATGGTGGCATTACCCCTGGAGTTCCTCTCGATTTTCGTGTTGAGAGCACGCCCTCTTGCTGTGGGATGGGAACGCCAGAATTCTTTTCTGTCGAAGCAGGGGGAGGAGCCCTCATCGGGAGCAGAGTACGGGAAAGGGGGCTCCTCTTGAGTTGTGGTGAGACCCTGAGTGTTCCTCTCGAGTGTCGAGGGTTATGTCGGGGATCTTCTTGAGTTGTAGCAAGGCTGTGAAGGATTCCTCTCGACTTTCGTGTTGAGAGCACGCCCTCTTGCTGTGGGATGGGAACGCCAGAATCCTTTTCTGTCGAAGCAGGGTAAGGAGCCCTCATTGGGAGCAGAGTACGGGAAAGGGGGCTCCTCTTGAGTTGTGGTGAGACCCTCCATGTTCCTCTCGAGTGTCGAGGGTTATGTCGGGGATCTTCTTGAGTTGTAGCAAGGCTATGAAGGACCATTTGAGGTTCAGGAGGGAAGGCAGGTTTTCCCTTGGGATGCCGCAGGTGTAAGGAGCCCTCATTGGGAGCAGAGTACGGGAAAGGGGGCTCCTCTTGAGTTGTGGTGAGACCCTCCATGTTCCTCTCGAGTGTCGAGGGTTATGTCGGGGATCTTCTTGAGTTGTAGCAAGGCTATGAAGGACCATTTGAGGTTCAGGAGGGAAGGCAGGTTTTCCCTTGGGATGCCGCAGGAGAAAACGGCCTCATCTCGCCTGGAGGGAGAACCTCCTGGTTTTTCTCGAGTTGCGGCAGATCCCTCTCGAGTTACGAAGGGGACCTCAGGGAACCTCTCGCATGGCCTCAGGAAAGGCCAGTCTCCGTGATAGTTGAGAGGGGCTCCTTGGGATTCCTCTCCAGTCAGTGACGGGTCCTAAGTCCACGTCTGGAGCCGAAGGTGGAACCTGAGGTTTCCTCTCCAGTGCTGGCATGGAAATTGGGGTTTCCCTGGAGTCTCTCAAGGGGAGTAAGGTCTAGTCCCCTGTGGTTGCATGCACGTCTGGTTTCCTCCCGAGCTGTAGCTGCAGTGTCAGGCTTCCCCTCGACTTGACCCCGGGATCTCTGTCTTTCCCTCGAGATGCGACAGGCCTTTGGCATACGCCACCGTGGTGTGAGTTGATACGCAGGAGACACTCGTGGTAGTGCAGGGAAATAAGGTACCTCTGCAGTGGACTGAGACATCCGGGGGACTTTTATTATGTTGGCATGACCCCTGAGGTTCTCGGCTTTCCTGTCGAGAGTGCCACTTCTTGAGATGTGACGGGAACGGTGGGAATCCCTTCCTGACGAAGCAGGGAAAAAGTCCCTCATCTCGAGCTCAAAATGGGGAAACGAGTCTCCTCCTGAGGTTCGTGCGCTTTCCTACCGAGCTCTAGCTGCAGTGTCAGGCTTCCCCTCGACCTGACCCCGGGTTCTCTGTCTTTCCCTCGAGATGCCACAGGCCTGTGGCAGGAGCCACTGTGGTGTGCGGCGATACGATGATGAAACTCGAGGTAGTGCAGGGAAATCAGGTTCATCTGGAGTGGACTGAGACATCTGGGGGACTTTTAGTATCTTGGGATGACCCCTGGAGATCTCGGCTTTCCTGTTGAGAGCTCCACCTATTGAGATGTGATGGGAATGGCGGGAATCCTTTCCCGAGGAAGCAGGGAAAAAGACCCTCATCTCGAGCTTACGATGGGGAAACGAGGCTCCTCCTGAGGTGTGCCCGGACCCTTAATGCTCCTCCCGCATGGGGACTGGTATGTCGGGAAACTTCTTGAGTTGCAGCAAGGGTGGGAAGATTGCTTGCAAGGTTCAAGTGGGAACGCGTGATTGCCCTCGTGATGCCACAGCAGAAAAGGTCCTCACCTTACCTGCAGGGGAGAACCTCCTGGTTCTTCTCGAGTTGTGGCAGGTCCCTCTCGAATTACGATGGGGACATCAGGGACCCACTGGCGTGGCCTCAGGAAAGACCAGTCTCCATACGAGTTGCTAGGGGTCCCTGGGGATTCCTGTCCAGTTAGTGTCGGGTCCTAGGTACTCGTCTGGAACTGCAGCCAGAACCTGAGGTTTCCTATCCAGTGCTGACATGGATCTTGGGGTTCCTCTGGAGTCTCCACAGGAGAGTCAGGACTCTTCTCAAGTGGAGACATTTGGGGATTCCTGTCCAGTTAGTGTCGGGTCCTAGGTACTCGTCTGGAACTGCAGCCAGAACCTGAGGTTTCCTATCCAGTGCTGACATGGATCTTGGGGTTCCTCTGGAGTCTCCACAGGAGAGTCGGGACTCTTCTCAAATGGAGACATACACGTCCGATTTCCTCCCAAGCTGTAGCAGCAGTGACAGGCTTCCCAACGAATTGACGCAGGGATCTGTGTCTTTCCCTCGAGGAGCCACAGGGCTGTTGCAGATGCCACCGTGGTGTGATTCGATGCTCAGGGTGACCTTCGAGGCAGTGCAGGGAAATCAGGTTCATCTGGAGTGGACTGAGACATTTGGGGGTCTTTTGGAATGGTGGCATGACCCCTGGAGATCCTCTCGACTTTCCTGTTGAGAGCACGCCCTCTTGCTGTGTGGCGGGAACGCCAGAATCCATTCCTGTCAAAGCAGAGAAAGGATCCCTCATTGCAAGCAGAGGAGGGGGAAAGGGGGCTCCTCTTGAGTTGTGGTGGGGCCCTCAGTGTTCCTCTCGAGCGGAGATGATTAAGTCAGGGAACTTCTTGAGTTGTAGCAAGGCTGTGAAGGACCCTTTGAGGTTCAGGAGGAAGGCTGGTTTTCTCTTGGGATGGCGCAGCAGAAAAAGTCCTCATCACGCCTGGAGGGGAGAACCTCCTGGTTTTACTCGAGTTGCGACAGGTCCCTCTCTAGTTACGAAGGGGACCTTAGGGACCCTCTCGTGTAGCCTTAGAAAAAGCCAGTCTTGATGCAACTTGAGAGGGGCTCCTCGGGATTACTTTACAGTCGGTGCTGGGTCCTAAGTCCCCATCTGGAGCCAAAGCTGGAACCTGAGGTTTCCTCTCCAGTGCTGGCATGGAACTTGTCGTTTCTCTGGGGTCTGTCACGGGGAGTGAGGCCTCGTCTCCTGTGGTTGAATGCACGTTCGCTTTCCTCCCGAGCTGTAGCTGCAGTGTCAGGCTTCCCCTCGACTTGACCCTGGGATCTCTGTCTTTCCCTCGAGATGCCACAGACCTGCGCCACAAGCCATCTTGCTGTGAGGCGATATGCAGGTGACACTAGAGGTAGTGCAGGGAAATCAGGTTCATGTGGAGTGGACTGAGACATCTGGGGGAATTTTAGTATGTTGGCACGACCACTAGAGATCTCGGCTTTCCTGTTGTGAGCACCAGATCTTGAGATGTGACGGGAACGGCAGGAATCCTTTCCCGACGAAGCAGGGAAAAAGACCCTCATCTCTAGCTCACGATGGGGAAACGAGTCTCCTCCTGAGGTGTGCCGGGACCCTTAGTGTTCCTCTCGCGTGGGGACTGGTATGTCGGGAAACTTCTTGAGTTGCAGAAAGGGTGGGAAGGATGCTTGTGAGGTTCAAGTGGGAAGCCGTGATTCCCTCGTGATCCCACAGCAGAAAAGTGCTTCATGTCACCTGCAATGGAGACCGTCCTAACTTATCTTGAGTTGTGGCAGGTCCCATTCGAGTTACGACGGGGAACTCAGGGACTCGCTGGCATGGCCTCAGGAAAGACCAGTCTCCCTGCGAGTTGAGAGGGGCTCCTCGGGATACTTTTCCAGTCGGTGGTGGGTCCTAAGTCCCCGTCCGGAGCCGAAGCTGGAAACTGAGGTTTCCTCTCCAGTGCTGGCATGGAACTTGTGGTCTCTCTGGAGTCTCTCAAGAAGAGTCAGGCCTCGTCTCCTGTGGTTGCATTCACGTCCGCTTTCCTCCCGAGCTGTAGCTGCAGTGTCAGGCTTCCCCTCGACCTGACCCCGGGATCTCTGTCTTTCCCTCGAGATGCCACAGTCCTGTGGTACGAGCAACCATGGTGTCAGGCGATACGCAGGTGACACTCGAGAGAGTGCAGGGAGATCAGGTTCATCTGGAGTGGACTGAGACATCTGGGGGACTTTTAGTATGTTGGCACGACCCCTGGAAATCTCGGCTTTCCTGTTGAGAGCGCCACCTCTTGAGATGTGACGGGAAATGCGGGAATCCTTTCCCAAAGAAGCAGGGAAAAAGACCCTCATCTCGAGCTCACAATATGTAAACGAGACTCCTCCTGAGGTGTGCCGGGACTCTTAGTGTTCCTCCCGCCTGGGGCCTGGTATGTTGGGGAACTTCTAGAGTTGCAGCAAGGGTAGGAAGGACGCTTGCGAGGTTCAAGTGCGAAGGCGTGATTTCCCTCGTGATGCCACAGCAGAAAAGGGCCTCATCTCGCCTGCAGGGGAGAACCTCCTGACTTTTTTTGAGTTGCGGCTGGTCCCTCTCGAGTTACGATGGGGACCTCAGGGACCCGCTGGCATGGCCTCAGGAAAGACCATTCTCCATACGAGTTGCCAGGTGCCCCTTTCGGGATTCCTGTGCAGTCAGTGTCGGGTCCTAGGTACTCGTCTGGAACTACAGCCAGAACCTGAGGTTTCCTTTCAAGTGCTGACATGGATCTTGTGGTGCCTCTGGAGTCTCCACAGGAGAGTCAGGACTCTTCTCAAGTGGAGACATACATGTCCGTTTTCCTCCCCAGCTGTAGCAGCAATGTCAGGCTTCCCTGCGATTGGACACAGGGATCTGTGGCTTTCCCTCGAGGTGCCACAGGGATGTCACAGATGCCACCATGGTTTGATTCAATGCTCAGGGTGACCTTCGAGGCAGTGCAGGGAAATCAGGTTCATCTGGAGTGGACTGAGACATTTGGGGGTCTTTTGGAATGGTGGCATGATCCTTGGAGATCCTCTCGACTTTCCTGTTGAGATCACAACCTCTTGCTGTGTGACGGGAATGCTAGAATCCTTTCCTGTCGAAGCACGGAATGGATCCCTCATCGGGTGCGGAGACAGGAGAAAGGGGGCTCCTCTTGAGTTGTGGTGGGACCCTCAGTGTTCCTCTCGAGTGGAGATGGTAATGTCGGGGAACTTCTTGAATTGTAGCAAGGCTGTGAAGGGCCCTTTGAGGTTCAGGAGGGAAGGCCGGTGTTCTCTTGGGATGCTGCAGCAGAAAACGGCCTCATCTTGCCTGGAGGGGAGAACCTCCTGGTTTTTCTCGAGTTGCAGCAGGTCCCTCTTGAGTTATGATGGGGACCTCAGGGACCCACTCACGAGGCCTCAGGAAAGGCCAGTCTCCGTGCGAGTTTGAGAGGGGCTCCTCGGGATTCCTCTGCAGTCGGTGCCAGGCCCTACGTCCCCGTCTGGAGCTGAAGCTGGAAGCTGAGGTTTCCTCTCCATTGCTGGCATGGAACTTGGGGTTTCTCTGGAGTCTCTCAAGGGGAGTCAGGCCTCGTCTCCTTTGGCTGAATGCACGTCCACTTTCCTCCTGAGCTGTAGCTGCAGTGTCAGGCTTCCCCTTGACTTGACCCCGGGATCTCTGTCTTTCCCTCGAGATGCCACAGCCCTGTGCCATGAGGCACCAGGGTGTGGTATGATATGCAGGTTACACTCGAGGTAGTGCAGGGAAATCAGATTCATCTGGAGTGGACTGAGAAATCTTGGGGTTTTAGTATGTTGACATGACCCCTGGAGATCTTGGCTTTCCTCTTGAGAGCACCACCTCTTGAGATGTGACGGGAACGGCAGGAATCCATTCCCGACGAAGCAGGGAAAAAGATCCTCATCTCGAGGTCACGATGGGGAAACGAGGCTCCTCCTGAGGTGTGCCGGTACCCTAAGTGTTACTCCCACGTGGGGACTGGTATGTCGGGGAACTTCTAGAGTTGCAGCAAAGGTGGGAAGGACGCTTGCGAGGTTCAAGTGGCAAGGCATAATTTCCCTCATGATGCCACATCAGAAGAGGGCCTCATCTCCCCTGGAGGTGAGAACCTCCTGGTTCTTCTCGAGTTGTGGCAGGTCCCTCTCGAGTTACGATGAGGACCTTAGGGACCCGCTGGCGTGGCCTCTGGAAAGACCAGTCTCCATACGAGTTGCGAGGTGCCCCTCGGGATTCCTGTCCAGTCAGTGTCGGGTCCTAGGTACTCATCTGGAACTGCAGCCAGATCCTAAGGTTTCCTCCCCAGTGCTGACATGGATCTTGGGGTTCCTCTGGAGTCTCCACAGGAGAGTCAGGACTCTTCTCAAGTGGAGACATACACGTCCGTTTTCCTCCCAAGCTGTAGCAGCAGTGTTTGGCTTCCCAACGAGTTGACACAGGGATCTGTGGGTTTCCCTTGAGGTGCCACAGGGCTGTCTCAGATGCCACCATGGTGTGATTCGATGCTCAGGGTGACCTTCGAAGCAGTGCAGGGAAATCAGGTTCATCTGGAGTGGATTGAGACATTTTGGGGTTTTTTGGAATTGTGGCATGACCCCTGGAGTTCCTCTCGACTTTCCTGTTGAGAGCACACCCTCTTGCTGTGCGATGGGAATGCCAAAATCCTTTCCTGTCGAAGAAGGAAAAGGATCCCTCATCGAGAGTGGAGAAGGGGGAAAGGGGGCTCCTCGTGAGTTGTGGTGGGACCCTCAGTGTTCCTCTTGAGACTAGATGGTTATGTCATTGAACTTCTTGAGGTGTAGCAAGACTGTGAAGGACCCATTGAAGTTCAAGAGGGAAGGCTGGTTTTCTCTTGGGATGCTGCAGCAGAAAATGGCCTCATCTCGCCTGGAGGGGAGAGCCTCTTGGTTTTTCTTCAGTTGCAACAGGTTCCTCTGGACATACGACGGGGACCGCACGGACCCTCTCGCGTGACATCAGGATAGGCCAGTCTCCGTGCGAGTTGAGAGGGGCTCCTCAGGATTCGTCTCCAGTCGGTGCCGGGTCCTAAGTCCCCATCTGGAGCCGAAGCTGGAACCTGAGGTTTCCTCTCCAGTGCTGGCATGGAACTTGGGGTTTCTCTGGAGTCTCTCAAGGGGAGTGAGGCCTCATCTCCTGTGGCTGCATGCACGTCCGCTTTCCTCCTGTGCTGTAGCTGCAGTGTCAGGCTTCCCCTCAACTTGACCCCGGGATTTCTGTCTTTCCCTCGAGATGCCACAGGCCTGTGGCACGAGCCAATGTGGTGTGAGGCGATACACAGGTGACACTCGAGGTAGTGCAGGGAAATCAGGTTCATCTGGAGTGGACTGAGACATCTGGGGGACTTGTAGTATGTTGGCACGACCCCTGGAGGTCTCGGCTCTCCTGTTGAGCACGCCACCTCTTGAGATGTGACGGGAACGGCGGGAATCCTTTCCCGACGAAGCAGGGAAAAAGACCCTCATCTCGAGCTCACAGTGGGGAAACGAGGCTCCTCCTGAGGTGTGCCGTGACCCTTAGTGTTCCTCCCGCGTGGGGAATGGTATGTCGGTGGACTTTTGAGTTGCAGCAAGGGTGGAAAGGATGCCTGCGAGGTTCAAGTGGAAGCCGTGATTTCCCTCGTGATGCCACAGCAGAAAAGGGCCTCATTTCCCCTGCAGGGGAGAACCTCCTGATTTTTCTCGAGTTGCAGCAGGTCCGTCTCCAGTTATGATGGGGACTTCAGGGGCCCGCTGGCGTGGCCTCAGGAAAGCCCAGTCTCCATACGAGTTGCGAGGGGGCCCTCAGGATTCTTGTCCAGTCAGTGTCGGGTCCTAGGTACTCATCTGGAACTGCAGCCAGAACCTGAGGTGTCCTCTCCAGTGCTGACATGGATCTTGGGGCTCGTCTGGAGTCTCCACAGGAGAGTCAGGACTCTTCTCAGGTGGAGATATACACGTCCGTTTTCCTCCCAAGCTGTAGCAGCAGTGTCAGACTTCCCGACGAGTTGACACAGGGATCGGTGGCTTTCCCTCGAGATGCCATAGGGCTGTCGCAGATGCCACCGTGGTGTGTTTCGATGCTCAGGGTGACCTTCGAGGCAGTGCAGGGAAATCAGGTTCATCTGGAGTGGACTGAGGTATTTTCGGGTCTTTTGGAATGGTGGCATGACCCCTAGAGTTCCTCGCGAATTTCCTGTTGAGAGCACGCACTCTTGCTTTGCGACGGGAAGGCCAGAATCCTTTCCTGTCGAAGCAGGGAAAGGATCCCTCATCGGGAGTGGAGGAGGTGGAAAGGGGGCTCCTCTTGAGTTGTGGTGGGAACCTCAGTGTTCCTCCCGAGTGGAGATTGTTATGTCGGGGAACTTCTTGAGTTGTTGCAAGGCTGTGAAGGACCGTTTGTGGTTCAGGAGGGAAGGCCGGTTTTCTCTTGGGATGCCACAGCAGAAAAGGGCCTCATGTCGCCTGGAGAGGAGAACCTCCTGGCTTTTCTCTAGTTGTGGCAGGTCCCTCTCGAGTTACGACGGGGACTTCAGGGACCCTCGCGCCTGGCCTCAGGAAAGACCAGTCTCCATACGAGTTGCCAGGGTCCCTTCGGGATTCTTGTCCAGTCAGTGTCGGGTACTAGGTACTCGTCTGGAACTGCAGCCAGAACCTGAGATTTGCTCTCCAGTGCTGGCATGGATCTTGGGGTTCCTCTGGAGTTTGCACAGGAGAGTCAGGAGTCCTCTCAAGTAGAGACATACACGTCCGTTTTTTTCTCAAGCTGTAGCAGCAGTGTCAGGCTTCCCGACGAGTTGACACAGGGATCTGTGGCTTTCCCTCGAGGTGCCACAGGGCTGTCACAGATGCCACTGTGGTGTGATTTGATGCTCAGGGTGACCTTCGAGGCAGTGCAGGGAAATCAGGTTCATCTGGAGTGGACTGAGACTTTTGGGGGTCTTTTGGAATGGTGGCACCACCCCTGGAGTTCCTCTCGACTTTCCTGTTGAGAGCACGCCCTCTTCCTGTGCGACGGGAATGCCAGACTCCTTTCCTGTCTAAGCAGGGAAAGGATCCCTCATCGAGAGTGGAGGAGGTGAAAGGGAGCTCCTCTTGAGTTGTGGTGGGACCCTCAGTGTTCCTCTCAAGTGGAGATGGTTATGTCGGGGAACTTCTTGAGTTGTAGCAAGGCTGTGAAGGACCCTTTGAGGTTCAGGAGGGATGGCTGGTTTTCTCGTGGGATGCCGCAGCAGAAAAAGGCCTCATCTCGCCTGGAGGGCAGAACCTTCTGGTTTTTCTCGAGTTGTGGCAGGTCCTTCTCGAGTTACAACAGGGACCTCAGGGACCCTCTTGCGTGGCCTCAGGAAAGGCCAGTCTCCGTGCGAGTTGAGAGAGGCTTATCGGGATTCCTCTCCAGTTGGTGCCAGGTGCTAAGTCCCCATCTGGAGCCGAAGCTGGCACCCGAGGTTTCCTCTCCAGTGCTGGCATGGAACTTGGGGTTTCTCTGGAGTCTCTCAGGAAGAGTCAGGCCTTGTCTCCTGTGGTTGCATACACGTCCGCTTTCCTCTCGAGCTGTATCTGCAGTGTCAGGCTTCCCCTCGACTTGACCCCAGGTTCTCTGTCTTTCCCTCGAGATGCCACAGACCTGTGGTACAAGCAACCGTGGTGTGAGGCGATATGCAGGTGACACTCGAGGTAGTGTTGGGAAATCAGGTTCATCTGGACTGAAATGAGACATCTGGGGGACTTGTAATATGTTGGCACGACCCCTGGAGAACTCGGCTTTCCTGTTGAAAGCGCCACTTCTTGAGATGTGACGGGAACGGCGGGAATCCTTTCCCGATGAAGCACGGAAAAAGACCCTCATCTCGAGCTCACGATGGGGAAACGAGGCTCCTCCTGAGGTGTGCCGGGACCCTTTGTGCTCCTCCCACATGGGGACTGGTATGTCGGGGAACTTCTTGAGTTGCATCAAGGGTGGGAAGGACGCTTGCGAGGTTCAAGTGGGAAGGCGTGCTTTCCCTCATGATACCACAGCAGAAAGTGCCTCATCTTGCCTGCAGCGGAGAACTTCTGGTTTTTCTCGAGTTGTGGCATGTCCCTCTCAAGTTATGATGGGGACCTCTGGGACCAACTGCCATGGCCTCAGGAAAGACCAGTCTCCATACGAGTTGCGAGGGGCCCCTCGGTGTTCCTGTCCAGTCAGTGTCGGTTCCTATTTATTCTTCTGGAACTGCAGCCAGAACCTGAGATTTCCTCTCCAGTTGTGGCATGGATCTTGGGGTTCCTCTGGAGTCTCCACAGGAGAGTCAGGACTCTTCTCAAGTGGAGACATACAAGTCCGTTTTTTTCCCAAGCTGTAGCAGCAGTGTCAGGCTTCCCGACGAGTTGACACAGGGATCTGTGGCTTTCCCTCGAGGTGCCACAGGGCTGTCACAGATGCCACTGTGGTGTGACTTGATGCTCAGGGTGACCTTCGAGGCAGTGCAGGGAAATCAGGTTCATCTGGAGTGGACTGAGACATTTGGGGTCTTTTGGAATGGTGGCATGACCCCTGGAGTTCCTCTCGACTTTCCTGTTGAGAGCACGCCCTCTTCCTGTGCGACGGCAACGCCAGAATCCTTTCCTGTCAAAGCAGGGAAAGGATCCCTCATCGGGTGCAGAGGAGGGGGAAAAGGGGCTCCTCTTGAGTTGTGGTGGGACCCTCAGTGTTCCTGTCGAGTGGAGATGGTTATGT
>SJYT01046069.1:33678-56718 GCA_006410635.1 Cephalophus harveyi | reverse complement strand
TGGTTTTTCTCGAGTTGCGGCTGGTCCCTATCGAGTTACGACGGTGACCTCAGGGACCCTCTCGCATGGCCTCAGGAAAGGCCAGTCTCCCTGCGAGTTGATAGGGGCTACTCGGGATTCTTCTCCAGTCGGTGCTGAGTCCTAAGTCCCCGTCTGGAGCCGAAGCCGGGACGTGAGTTTTCCTCTCCAGTGCTGGCATGGAACTTCGGGTTTCACTGGAGTCTCTCAAGGGGAGTCAGGCCTCGTCTCCTGTGGTTGCATGCACGTCCGCTTTCCTCCCGAGCTGTAGCTGAAGTGTCAGGCTTCCCCTCGACTTCACCCCAGGATATCTGTCTTTCCCTCGAGATGCCACAGGCCAGTGGAACGATCCACTGTAGTGTGAGGCGATACGCAGGTGACACTCGAGGTCGTGCAGGGAGATCAGGTTCGTCTGGAGTGGACTGAGACATCTGGGGGACTTTTAGTATGTTGGCAGGACCCCTGGATATCTCAGCTTTCCTGTTGAGAGTGCCACCTCTTGAGATGTGACGGGAATGGCGGGAATCCTTTCCCGACGAAGCAAGGAAAAAGACCCTCATCTCGAGCTCATGATGGGGAAACAAGGCTCCTCCTGAGGTGTACCGGGACCCTTTGTGTTCCTCCCGCATGGGGACTCGTAGGTCGGGGAACTTCTTGAGTTGCATCAAGGGTGGGAAGTACCCTTGCGAGTTTCAAGTGGGAAGCCGTGATTTTCCTCGTGATGCGACAGCAGAAAAGGGCCTCATCTCCCCTGTAGGGGAGAACCTCCTGGTTTTTTCGAGCTGCGACGGGTCCCTCTCTTTTTATGACTGGGACCTCAGTGACCCGCTGGCGTGGCCTCAGGAAAGACCAGTCTCCATACGAGTTGCGAGGTGCTCCTCGGGTTCCCTGTCCAGTCATATTCGGGTCTTAGGTACTTGTCTGGAACTGCAGCCAGAACCTGAGGTTTCCTCTCCAGTGCTGACATGGATCTTGGGGTTCCTCTGGAGTCTCTGAAGGAGAGTCAGGTCTCTTCTCAAGTGGAGACATACACGTCCGTTTTCCTCCCAAGCTGTAGCAGCAGTGTCAGTCTTCCCGACGAGTTGACACAGGGATATGTGGCTTTACCTTGAGGTGCCACAGAGCTGTCACAGATGCCACCGTGGTGTGATACGATGCTCAGGGTGACCTTCGAGGCAGTACAGGGAAATCAGGTTCATCTGGAGTGGATTGAGTCATTTGGGGTTCTTTTGGAATGGTGGAATGAACCCTGGAGTTCCTCTTGACTTTCCTGTTGAGAGCACGCCCCCTTGTTGTGCGACGGTAATGCCAAAATCCTTTCCTGTCAAAGAAGGGAAAGGATCCCTCATCGGGAGTGGAGGAGGTGGAAGGGGGCTTCTCTTGAGTTGTGGTGGGACCCTCAGTGTTCCTCTCGAGAGGAGATGGTTATGTCGGTGAACTTCTTGAGTTGTAGCAAGACTGTGAAGTACCCGTTGAAGTTCAGGAGGGAAGGCAGGTTTTCTCTTGGGATGCCACAGCAGAAAATGGCCTCATTTTGCCTGGAGGGTAGAACCCCTTGGTTTTTCTCGAGTTGCGCCAGGTCCCTCTCGAGTTACGACGGGAACCTCACGGACCCTCCCACGTGACCTCAGGATAGGCCAGTCTCCGTGCAAGTTGAGAGAGGCTCCTCAGGATTCGTCTCCAGTAGGTGCCGGGTCCTAAGTCCCCATCTGGAGCCGAAGCTGGAACCTGAGGTTTCCTCTCCAGTGCTGGCATGGAACTTGGGGCTTCTCTGGAGTCTCTCAAGGGGAGTCAGGCCTCGTTTCCTGTGGTTGCATGCACGTCCGCTTACCTCCCGAGCTGTAGCTGCAGTGTCAGGCTTCCCCTCGACTTGACCCTGAGATCTCTGTCTTTCCCTCGAGATGCCACAGGCCTGTGGCCCGAGTCACCATGGTGTGGGACGATACGCAGGTAACACTCGAGGTAGTGCAGGAAAATCAGGTTCATCTGGAGTGGACTGAGACATCTGGGTGTCTTTAAGTATGTTGGCACGACCCCAGGAAATCTCGGCTTTCCTGTTGAGTGTGCCACCTCTTGAGATGTGACGGGAATGGCGGGAATACTTTCCCAACGAAGCAGGGAAAAAGACCCTCCTCTTGAGCTCACGATGGGGAAACGAGCCTCCTCCTGAGGTGTGCCAGGACCCTTAGTGTTCCTCCTGCATGGGGAATGGAATGTCGGGGACCTTCTTGAGTTGCAGCAGAGGTCGAAGGACGCTTGCGAGGTTCAAGTGGGAAGGAGTGATTTCCCTCATGATGCCACAGCAGAAAAGGGCCTCATCTCCCCTGCAGGGGAGAACCTCATGCTTTTTCTCGAGTTGCGGCGGGTCCCTCTCTATTTAGGACTGGGACTTCAGTGACCCGCTGGTGTGGTCAGGAAAGCCCAGTCTCCATATGAGTTGCGAGGGGCCCCTCAGGATTCCTGTCCAGTCAGTGTCGGGTCCTAGATACTCTTCTGGAACTGCAGCCAGAATCTGAGGTGTCCTCTCCAGTGCTGACATGGATCTTGGGGCTCGTCTGGAGTCTCCACAGGAGATTCAGGACTCTGCTCAACTGGACATATGCACGTCCGTTTTCCTCCCAAGCGGTAGCAGCAGGTTCAGAATTCCCGATGAGTTGACACAGGGATCGGAGGCTTTCCCTCGAGATGCCATAGGGCTGTCGCAGATGCCACCGTGGTGTGATTCGATGCTCAGGGTGACCTTCGAGGCAGTGCAGGGAAATCAGGTTCATCTGGAGTGGACTGAGACATTTTTGGGTCTTTTGGAATGGTGGCATGACCCCTGGAGTTCCTCACGACTTTCCTGTTGAGAGCACACCCTCTTGCTGTGCGATGGGAAGGCCAGATCCTTTCCTGTCGAAGCAGGGAAAGGATCCCTCATCGGGAGCGGAGGAGGTGGAAAGGGGGCTCCTCTTGAGTTGTGGTGGGAACCTCAGTGTTCCTCTTGAGTGGAGATCGTTATGTCGGGGAACTTCTTGAGTTGTAGCAAGGCTGTGAGGACCCTTTGAGGTTCAGGAGGGAAGGCCAGTTTTGTCTTGGGATGCCGCAGCAGAAAACGGCCTCATGTCGCCTGGAGGGGAGAACCTCCCGGTTTTGCTCGAGTTGCGGCAGGTCCCTATCGAGTTACGACGGGGACCTCAGGGACCCTCTCGCCTGGCCTCAGGAAAGGCCAGTCTCCCTGCGAGTTGAGAGGGGCTCCTCGGGATTCTTCTCCAGTCGGTGCTGAGTCCTAAGTCCCCGTCCGGAGCTGAAGCTGGAACGTGAGGTTTCCTCTCCAGTGCTGGCATGGAACTTGGGGTTTCTGTGGAGTCGGTCAAGGGGAGTCAGGCCTCGTCTCCTGTGGTTGCATGCATGTCCGCTTTCCTCCCGAGCTGTAGCTGAAGTGTCAGGCTTCCCCTCGACTTGACCCCGGGATCTCTGTCTTTCCCTCGAGATGCCACAGGCCTGTGGAACGATCCACCGTGGTGTGAGGCGATATGCAGTTGACACTTGAGGTTGTGAAGGGAGATCAGGTTCATCTGGAGTGGACTGAGACATCTGGCGGGCTTTTAGTATGTTGGCATGACCCCTGGATATCTCAGCTTTCCTGTTGAGAGTGCCACCACTTGAGCTGTGACGGAAACAGCAGGAATCCTTTCCCAAAGAATCAGGGAAAAAGACCCTCATCTCGAGGTCACGGTGGAGAAACGAGGCTCCTCCTGAGGTGTGCCGTTACCCTTAGTGTTCCTCCCACGTGGGGACTGTTATGTCGGGGAACTTCTTGAGTTGCATCAAGGGTGGGAAGGACGCTTGCGAGGTTCAAGTGGGAAGCTGTGATTTCCCTCGTGATGCCACAGCAGAAAAGGACCTCATCTCGCCTGCAGCGGAGAACCTCCTGGTTTTTATCAAGTTGCGGCATGTCCCTCTCAAGTTATGATGGGGAGCTCTGGACCTGCTGCCATGGCCTCAGGAAAGACCAGTCTCCATACGAGTTGCGAGGGGCCCCTCTGGATTACTGTCCAGTCAGTGTCGGTTCCTATTTATTCATCTGGAACTACTGTCAGAACCTGAGATTTCCTCTCCAGTGCTGGCATGGAACTTGGGGTTCCTCTGGAGTCTCCACAGGAGAGTCAGGACTCTTCTCAGATGGAGACATACACGTCCGTTTTCCTCCCAAGCTGTAGCAGCAGTGTCAGGCTTCCCGACGAGTTGACACAGGGATCTGTGGCTTTCCCTCGAGGTGCTACAGGGCTGTCGCAGATGCCACCGTGGTGTGATTCGATGCTCAGGGTGACCTTCGAGGCAGTGCAGGGAAATCAGGTTCATCTGGAGTGGACTGAGACATTTTCAAGTGGGAAGGCGTGATTTCCCTCGTGATGCCACAGCAGAAAAGGGCCTCATCTCGCCTGCAGGGGAGAACCTGCTTATTCTTCTCGAGTTGCAGCAGGTCTAACTCGAGTTATGACGGGGACCTCAGGGACCCACTGTCGAGACCTCAGGAAAGCCCAGTCTCCATACGAGTTGCAAAGGGCCCCTTGAGATTCTTGTCCAGTCAGGGTCGGGTACTAGGTACTCGTCTGGAACTGCAGCCAGAACCTGAGGTTTCCTCTCCAGTGATGACATGGATCTTGGGGCTCCTCTGTAGTTTCCACAGGAGAGTCAGGACTCTTTCTCAGTTGGAGATATACACGTCCGTTTTCCTCTCAAGCTGTTGCAGCAGTGTCAGGCTTCCCGATGAGTTGACACAGGGATCGGTGGCTTTCCCTCGAGGTGCCACAGGGCTGTCGCAGATGCCAAGGTGGTGTGATTCGATGCTCAGGTTGACTTTCGAGGCAGTGCAGGGAAATCATGTTCATCTGGAGTGGACTGAGACATTTGGGGGTCTTTTGTAATAGTGGCACTACCCCTCGAGTTCCTCTCGATTTACCTGTTGAAAGTACACCCTCTTGATGTGTGACGGGAACGCCAGAATCCTTTCCTGTCGAAGCAGGGAAAGGATCCCTCATCGGGAGTGGAGGAGGGGGAAAGGGGGCTCCTCTTGAGTTGTGGTGGGACCCTCAGTGTTCCTCTCGAGAAGAGATGGTTATGTCGGGGAACTTCTTGGGTTGTAGAAATGCTTTAAAGGACCCTTTTAAGTTCAGGTGGGAAGGCCGGTTTTCTCTTGGGATGCCACAGCAGAAAACGGCCGCATCACGCCTCGAGGGGAGAACCTCCTGGTTTTTCGCGAGTTGCGGCAGGTCCCTCTCGAGTCACGACGTGGACCTCAGGGACCCTCTCGCGTAGCCTCAGGAAAGGCCAGTCTCTGATCGAATTAAGAGGGGCTCCTCGGGATTCCTCTCCAGTCGGTTTCGGGTTCTAAGTCCCCATCTTGAACCAACGCTGGAACGTGAGGTTTCCTCTCCAGTGTTGGCATTGAACTTGTGGATTCTCTGGAGTCTCTCAAGGCGAGTCAGGCCTCGTCTCCTGTGGTTTTATGCACGTCCGCTTTCCTCCCAAGCTGTAGCTGCAGTGTCAGTGTTCCCCTCGACTTGACCCCGGGATCTCTGTCTTTCCCTCGAGATGCCACAGACCTGTGGCATGAGGCACCGTCATAAGAGGCGATACACAGGTGACACTCGAGGTAGTGCAGGGAAATCAGGTTCATCTGGAGTGGACTGAGACATCTGGGGGACTTTTAGTATGTTGGCACTACCCCTGAAGATCTCGGCTCTCCTGTTGAGAACGCCACCTCTTGAGATGTGACGGGAATGGTGGGAATCCTTTCCCGACAAAGAAGTGAAAAAGACCTCAGCTCGAGCTCACTATGGGGAAACGAGGCTCCTCCTGAGGTGTGCCCGGACCCTTAGTGTTCCTCCCGCGTGGGGACTGGTATGTCGGGGAACTTCTTGAGTTGCAGCAAAGTTGGGAAGGATGCTTGCGTGGTTCAAGTGGGAAACCTTGATTTCCCTCGTGATTCCACAGCAGAAAATACCCTCATCTCGCCTGCAGGGGAAAACCTCCTGGTTTTTCTCCAGTTGCGGCAGGTCCCTCTCGAGTTACGACGGGGACCTCAGGGACCCTCTCGCGTGGCCTCAGGAAAGGCCAGTCTCTGTGCGAGTTGAGAGGGGCTCCGCGGGATTCCTCTCCAGTCAGTGCCGGGTTCTAAGTCCCCATCTGGAGCCAAAGATTGAACCTGAGATTTCCTCTCCAGTGCTGGCATGGAACTTGGAGTTTCCCTGGAGTCTCTCAAGGGGAGTCAGGCCTTGTCTCCTGTGGTTGCATGCATGTCCGCTTTCCTCCTGAGCTGTAGCTGCAGTGTCAGGCTTCCCCTCGACTTGACCCCGGGATCTCTCTCTTTCCCTCAAGATGCCCTTGTCTTGTGGTACGAGACACTGTGGTGTGACGTGATACACAAGTGACACTCGATGTAGTGCAGGGAAATCAGGTTCATCTGGAGTGGACTGAGACATCTAGGGGACTTTTAATATGTTGGCACGACCCCTGGAGGTCTCGGCTTTCCTGTTGAGAGCGCCACCTCTTGAGATGCGACGGCAACGGCAGGAATCCTTTCCCGAAGAAGCAAGGAAAAAGATCCTCATCTCGAGTTCACGATGGGGAAACGGGACTCCTCATGAGCTGTGCCGGGACCCTTAGTGTTCCTCCCACGTGGGGACTGGTATGTCGGGGAATTTCTTGAGTTGAAGCAAGAGTGGGAAAGACGCTTGCGAGTTTCAAGTGAGAAGGCGTGATTTCTCTCGTGATGCGACAGCAGGAAAGGGACTCATCTCGCCTGCAGGGGATAACCTCCTGGCTTTTCTCGAGTTGCGACAGGTCCCTCTCGAGTTACTATGGGGACTTCACGGACCTGCTGGTGTGACCTCAGGAAAGACCAGTCTCCATACGAGTTGCGAGGGGCCACTCGGGATTCCTGTTCAGTCAGTGTCGGGTCCTAGGTACTCGTCTGGAACTGCAGCCAGAAACTGAGGTTTCCTCTCCAGTGCTGACATGGATCTAGGGTTCCTCTGGAGTCTCCACAGGAGAGTCAGGACTCTTCTCAAGTGGAGACATGCACGTACGTTTTCCTCCCAAGCTGTAGCAGCAGTGTCCGGCTTCCTGACGAGTTTACACAGGGATCTGTGGCTTTCCCTCGTGGTGCCACAGGGCTGTCACAGATGCCACCGTGGTGTGATTCGTTGCTCAGGGTGACCTTCGAGGCAGTGCAGGGAAATTAGGTTCATATGGAATGGACTGCGATATTAAGGGGCCTTTTGGAATGGTGGCATGGCCCCTCGTATTCCTCTCGACATTCCTGTTGAGATCACGCCCTCTTGCTGTGCGACGGGAATGCCAGAAACCTTTCCTGTCGAAGCAGGGAAAGGATCCCTCATTGGGAGCAGAGGAGGGGGAAAGGGGGATCCTCTTGAGTTATGGTGGGACCCTCAGTGTTCCTCTCGAGTGGAGATGGTTATGTCGGGGAAAGTCTTGTTTTGTAGCAATGCTGTGAAGGACCCTTTTGGGTTCAGGAGCAAAGGCCAGTTTTTTCCTGGGATGCCACAGCAGAAAACGGCCTCATCTCGCCAGGAGGGGGAAACTCCTGGTTTTTCTCGAGTTGCGGCAGGTCCCTCTCGAGTTACAATGGGAACCTCAGGGACCCTCTCCCGTGGCCTCAGGAATGGCCAGTCTCCGTGTAAGATGAGAGGGGCTCCTTGGGATTCTTCTCCAGTCGGTGCCGGGTCTTACCTTCCCATCTGAAGCCGAAGCTGGAACCCGAGGTTTCCTCTCCAGTGCTGGCATGGAACTTGGGGTTTCTCAGGAGTCTCTCAAGGGGAGTCAGGCCTCATCTCCTGTGGTTGCATGCACGTCTGCATTCCTCCCAAGCTGTAGCTGCAGTGTCAGGCTTCCCCTCCACTTGACCCCGGGATCTCTGTCTTTCCCTCGAGATGCCACAGGCCTGTGGCACGAGCCACCGTGGTGTGAGGCGATATGCAGGTGACACTCGAGGTAGTACAGGGAAATCAGGTTCATCTGGAGTGGATTGAGACATCTGGGGGACTTTTAGCATATTGACACGACCCCTGGAGGTCTCGGCTTTCCTGTTGGGAGAGCCAATTTTTCAGATGTGACGGGAATGGCGGGAAACCTTTCCCGACGAAGCAGGGAAAAAGACCCTCATCTCGAGCTCACGATGGGGGAACGAGGCTCCTCCTCAGTTGTTCCGGGACCCTTATTTTTCCTCCCGCGTGAGGACTGGTATGTTGGGGAACTTCTTGAGTTGCAGCAAGGGTGGGAAGGACGCTTGCGAGATTCAAGTGAGAAGGCATGATTTCCCTCGTGATGCCACAGCAAAGTGTCTCATCTCGCCTGCAGGGGAGAAACTCCTGGCTATTCTCGAGTTGCAGCAGGTCACTTTCGAGTTACCACGGGACCTCAGGGACCCGCAGGTGTGACCTCAGGAAAGACCAGCCTTCATACAAGTTGCGAGGGGCCATTCAGGATTGCGTCCAGTTTCGGGTCCTAGGTACTCGTCTGGAACTGCAGCCAGACCTGAGGTTTCCTCTCCAGTGCTGACATGGATCTTGGGGTTCCTCTGGAGTCTCCACAGGAGAGTCAGGACTCTTCTCAAGTGGAGACATACAAGTCCGTTTTCCTCCCAAGCTGTAGCAGCAGTGTCAGGCTTAACGACGAGTGGATACAGGGATCTCTGGCTTTCCCTCGAGGTGCCACAGGGCTATCGCAGATGCCACCGTGGTGTGATTCGATGCTCAGGGTGACCTTCGAGGCAGTGCAGGAAATCAGGTTCATCTGGAGTGGACTGAGACATTTGGTGGTCTTTTGGAATCGTGGCATGACCCCTGAATGTCCTCTCGACTTTCCTGTTGAGACCATGGCCTCTTGCTGTGCGATGGGAACCCCAGAATCCTTTCCTGTCCTAGCAGGGAAAGGATCCTTCATCGGGAGCCGAGGAGTGGGAAAGGGGGCTCCTCTTGAATTGGGGTGGGACCCTCAGTGTTCCTCTCGAGTGGAGATGGTTATGTCGGAGAACTTCGTGGGTTGTAGCAAGGCTGTGAAGGACCCTTTGAGGTTCAAGAGGGTAGGCCCGTTTCCTCTTGGGATGCCGTAGCAATAAACGGCCTCATCTCCCTTGGAGGGCAGAACGTCCTGGTTTTCCTCGAGTTTCGGCAGGTCCCTCTCGAATTACGACGGGGACCTCAGGGACCCTGTTGCGTGACCTCAGGAAACGCCAGTCTCCGTGTGAGTAGAGAGGGACTCCTCGGGATTCCTCTCCAGTTGGTGCCTGGTCCTAAGTCCCCGTCTGGAGCCAAAGCTGGAACCTGAGGTTTCCTCTCCAGTGCTGGCATGGAACTTGCGGTTTCTCAGGAGTCTCTCAAGGGGAGTCAGGCCTCTTCTCCTGTGGTTGCATGCACATCTGCTTTCCTCCTGAGCTGTAGCTGCAGTGTCAGGCTTCCCCTCCACTTGACCCTGGGATCTCTGTCTTTCCCTTGAGATGCCACAGGTCTGTGGTATGAGCCACCGTGGTGTGAGGTGATACGCAGGTGACCCTCGACGTAGTGCAGGAAAATCAATTTCACCTAGAGTGCACTGAGACATCTAGGGGACTTTTCTATGTTGGCACGACCCGTGGAGGTCTCGGCTTTCCTGTTGAGAGTGCCACCTCTTGAGATGTGACGGGAATGGTGGGAATCCTTTCCCGACAAAGCAGGGAAAAAGACCCTCATCTCGAGCTAACGACGGGGAAACGAGGCTCCTGCTGAGGTGTGCCGGGACCCTTAGTGTTCCTCACACATGGGGACTGGTATGTCGGAAACTTCTTGAGTTGCAGCAAGGGTGGGAAGGACGCTTGCAAGTTTCAAGTGGGAAGGCGTGATTTCCCTCGTGATGTCACAGCAGAAAAGGGCCTCATCTCGTTTGCAGGGGAGAACCTCTTGGTTTTTCTCGAGTTGCGGCAGGTCCCTCTTGAGTTACCATGGGGACCTCAGGGACCCGCTGGCATGGCCTCAGGAAAGACCAGTCTCCATATGAGTTGTGAGGGGCCCCTCGGCATTCCTGTCCAGTCAGTGTCGAGTCCTAGGTGCTACTCTGGAACTGCAGCCAGAACCTGAGGTTTCCTCTCCAGTGCTGACATGGATCTTGGGGTTCCTCTGTAGTCTGCACAGGAGAGTCATGTCTCTTCTCAAGTGGAGACCTGAACGTCCGTTTTCCTCCGAAGCTGTAGCAGCAGTGTCAATCTTCCTGACGAGTTAACACAGAGAACTGTGGATTTCCATCGAGGTGCCACAGGGCTGTCGCAGATGCCACCGTGGTGTGATTCGATGCTCAGATTGACCTTCGAGGCAGTGCAGGGAAATCAGGTTCATCTGGAGTGGACTGAGACATTTGGGGGTCTTTTGGAACTGTGACACGACCCCTCGAATTCCTCTCGACTTACCTGTTGAGTGCATGCCCTCTTGATGTGCGACGGGAATGCCAGAATCCTTTCCTCTAAAAGCAGGGAAAGAATCCCTCATCGGGAATGGAGGCGGGGGAATGGGGGCTCCTCTTGAGTTGTGGTGGGACCCTCAGTGGTCCTCTCGAGTGGAGATGGTTATGTCGGGGAACTTCTTGGGTTGTAGCAATGCTTTAAAGGACCCTTTCAGGTTCAGGTGGGAAGGCTGGTTTTCTCTTGGGATGCCGCAACAGAAAATGGCCTCATGTCGCCTGGAGGGGAGAACCTCCTGGTTTTTCTCGAGTTGCGGCAGGTCCCTCTTGAGTTACAACGTGGACCACAGGGACCGTCTCGCATGGCCTCAGGAAAGGCCAGTCTCCGTGCGAGCTGAGAGGGGCTCCTTGGGATTCCTCTCCACTCGGTGACGGGTCCTAAGTCCCCGTCTGGAGACGAAGCTGGAACCTGAGGTTTCCTCTCCAGTGCTGGCATGGAACTTGTGTTTTCTCAGGAGTCTCTCAACGGGAGTCAGGCCTCGTCTCCTATGGTTGCATGCATGTCCGCTTTCCTCCTGAGCTGTAGCTGCAGTGTCAGGCTTCCCGTCGACTTGACCCCGGCATCTCTGTCTTTCCCTCGAGATGCCACAGGCCTGTGGCATGAGGCACCGTGGTGTGAGGAGGTATGCAGGTGACAGTCGAGGTAGTGCAGGGAAATCAGGTTCATTTGGAGTCGACTGAGACATCTGGGGGACTTGTAGTATGTTGGCACGACCCCTGGAGATCTCGGCTTTCCTGTTGAGAGCGCCACCTCTTGAGATATGACGGGAACCGCGGGAATCCTTTCCCGACGAAGAAGGGAAAAAGACCCTCATCTCGAGCTCATGATGGGGAAACTAGCCTTGTCCTGAGGTGTGCCGGGAACCTAAGTGTTCCTCCCGTGTGGGGGCTGGTTTGTCAGGGAACTTCTCGAGTTGCAGCAAAGTTGGGAAAGACGCTTGCAAGGTTCAAGTGGGAAACCGCGTCTCATGATGGGGAAACTAGCCTTGTCCTGAGGTGTGCCGGGAACCTAAGTGTTCCTCCCGTGTGGGGGCTGGTTTGTCAGGGAACTTCTCGAGTTGCAGCAAAGTTGGGAAAGACGCTTGCAAGGTTCAAGTGGGAAACCGCGATTTTCGTCGTGATTCCACAGCAAAAAAGGTCCTCATCTCGCCTGCAGGGGAGAACCTCCTGGTTTTTCTCCAGTTGCAGCAGGTCCCTCTCGAGTTACGACGGGGACCTCAGGGACCCTCTCGTGTGGCCTCAGGAAAGGCCAGTCTCTGTGAGTTGAGAGGGGCTCCGCGGGATTCCTCTCCAGTCGGTGCCGGGTTCTAATTCCCTGTCTGGAGCCAAAGCTGGAACCTGAGGTTTCCTCTCCAGTGTTGGCATGGATCTTGGGGTTCCTCTGGAATCTCCCCAGGGGAGTCAGGCCTCGTCTCCTGTGGTTACATGCACGTCCACTTTCCTCCCGAACTATAACGGCAGTGTCAGGCTTCCCATCGAGTTGACACAGGGATCTCCGTCTTTTCCTTGAGATGCCATAGGGCTGTAGCACCAGCCACTGTAGTGTGAGTCGATACACGGTGACACTCGAGGTAGTGCAGGGAAATCAGGTTCATCTGGAGAGGACTGAGACATCTGGGGCACTTTTAGTATGTTGGCACGACCCCTGGAGATCTTGGCTTTCCTTTTGAGAGTGCCACCTCTTGAGATGTGATGGGAACGGCGGGAATCCTTTCCCGACGAAGCAGGGAAAGGGACATTCATCTCGAGCTTACGAGGGGGAAACGGGGCTCCTCCTGAGATGTGCTGGGACCCTCAGTGTTCCTCCCTGGTGGGGACTGGTATGTCGGGGAACTTTTTGAGTTGCAGCAAGGGTGGGAAGGACCCTTGTGAGGTCCAAGAGGGAAGGCGTGATTTCCCTCGAGACGCCGCAGCAGAAAAGGGCCTCATCTCGCCTGCAGGGAAAGAACCTCATGGTTTTTCTCGAGTTGCAGCAGGTCCCTCTCGAGTTTCGATGGAGACCTCAGGGACCCGCTGGTGTGGTCTCAGGAAAGACCAGTCTCCATACGAGTTGCGAGGGGCCCCTCGGGATTCCTCTCCAGTCAGTGTCGGGTTCTAGGTCCTCGACTGGAACTGCGGCCAGAACCTGAGGTTTCCTCTTAAGTGCTGACATGGATCTTGGGGTTCCTCTGGAGTCTCCACAGGAGAATCAGGACTCTTCTAGAGTGGAGACATACGTGTCCGTTTTCCTCCCGAGCTGTATCACAGTGCCAGGCTTCCCGATGGGTTGACACAGGGATACTTTGGCTTTCCCTCATGGTGCCACAGGGCTGTCGCACGTGCCACCGTGGTATGATTCGATGCTCGGGGTGACCTTGGAGGCAGTGCAGGGAAATAAGGTTCATCTGGAGTGGACTGAGACATTTGGGGGTCTTTTGGAATGGTGGCATGACCCCTGGAGATCCTCTCGACTTTCCTGTTGAGAGCAAGCACTCTTGCAGTGCGATGGGAACGCCAGAATCCTTTTCTGTCGAAGCAGGGAAAGGATCGCTCATCGGGAGAGAAGGAGGGGGAAAGGGTCGCCTCTTGTGTTGTGGTGGGACCCGCAGGGTTCCTCTAAAGTAGTAATGGTTATGTCGGGGACCTTCTTGAGTTGTAGCAAGGCTGTGAAGGACCCTTTGAGGTTCAGGACGGAAGGCCGGTTTTCTCTTGGGATCCTGCAGCAGAAAACCGCCTCATCTCGCCTGAAGGGGAGAACCTCTTGGTTTTTCTTGAGTTGCAGCAAGTCCCTCTCGAGTTACGATGGGGACCTAAGGGACCCTCTCGCGTGGCCTCAGGAAAGGCCAGTCTCCAAACGCTTTGCAAGGGGCCCCTCGGGATTCCTGTCGAGTCAATATTGGGTCCTAGGTACTCGTCTGGAAATGCAGCCAGAACCTGAGGTTTCCACTCCAGTGCTGGCATGGAACTTGGGGTTACTCTGGAGTCTCTCAAGGGGAGTCAGGCCTCATGTCCTGTGGTTGCATGCACGTCTGCTTTCCTCCCGAACTGTAGCGTCAGTGTCAGGTTTCCCTTCGATTTGACTCCAGGATCTCTGTCTCCCTCGAGATGCCACAGGCCTGTGTCACGAGCCACCTATGTGTGAGGAGATACACAGGTGACACTACAGGTAGTGCAGGGAAATCAGGCTCATCTGGATTCAGTATTCCTCTCGAGTGGAGATGGTTATTTCGGGGAACTTCTTGAGTTGTAGCAAGGCTGTGAAGCACCCTTTGAGGTTCAGTAGGGAAGGCCGGTTTTCTCTTGTCATGCCGCAGCAGAAAAAGACCTCATCTTCCCTGCAGGGGAGAACCTCAGGGTTTTTCTCGAGTTGTGGCAGGTCCCTCTCGAGTTATGACAGGGACCTCAGGGACCCACTAGCGTGGCCTCAGGAAAGGCCAGTCTCAGTGCGAGTTGATAGGGGCCCCTCTGGATTCTTCTCCAGTCGGTGCTGGGTCCTAAGTCCCCGTCTGGAGCTGAAGCTGGAACCTGAGTTTTCCTCTGCATTGCTGGCATGGATCTTGGGGTTCCTCTGGAGTCTCCCCAGGGGTGTCAGGCCTCGTCTCCTGTGGTTACATGCACGTCCACTTTCCTTCCGAGCTGTAGCAGCTGTGTCAGGCTTCCCGTCGAGTTGACCCAGGGATCTCTGTCTTTCCCTCTAGATGTCCACAGGGCTGTGGCACGAGACACCGTTGTGTGAGGTGATACGCGGGTGGCACTCGAGGTAGTGCAGGGAAATCAGGTTCATCTGGAGTGGACTGAGACATCTGGGGCACTTTTAGTATGTTGGCTCGACCCCTGGAGATCTCGGCTTTCCTGTTCAGAGTGCCACCACTTGAGATGCGACGGGAACAGCGGGAATCCTTTCCCGACAAAGCAGGGAAAGGGTCCCTCATCTTGAGCTCATGAGGGGGATACGGGGCTCCTTCTGAGTTGTGCCGGGACCCTCGGTGTTCCTCCCGTGTGGGGATGGGTATGTCGTGTAACTTCTTGAGTTGCAGGAAGGGTGGGAAGGACACTTTCGAGGTTCAAGAGGGAAGGAATGATTTCCCTCATGACCCTGTAGCAGAAAAGGGCCTCATCTCACCTGCAGGGAAAGAACCTCATGGTTTTTCTCGAGTTGCAGGAGGTCCCTCTCAAGTTACGATGGGGAACTCAGGAACCCGCTGGCATAGCCTAAGGAAAGACGCGTCTCCATGCGAGTTGTGAGGGGCCCCTCAGGATTCCTCTACAGTTAGTGTCGGGTCCCTTTTCCTCACCTGGATCTCCTGCCTGAAACTGAGGTTTCCTCTCCAGTGCTGACATGGATCTTGGGGTTCCTCTGGAGTCTCCACAGGACAGTCAGGACTCTGTTTGAGTGGAGACATACACATCCGTTATACTCCCGAAATTTAGCAGCACTGTCAAGCTTCCCGACGGATTGACACAGGGATCTGTGGCTTTCCCTCGAGGTGCCACAGGGCTGTCGCACATGCCAACATGGTGTGATTCAATGCTAGGGGTGACCTTCGAGGCAAGGCAGGGAAATCAGGCTCATCTGGAGTGGACTGAGACATTTGGGGGTCTTTTGGAATGGTGGCACGACCCCTCAGTTACTCTCGACTTTCCTGTTGAGAGCACGTCCTCTTGCTGTAGAACCTGAGTTTTCCTCTCCAGTGCTGACATGGATCTTGGGGTTCCTCTGGAGTCTCCACAGGACAGTCAGGACTCTGTTTGAGTGGAGACATACACATCCGTTATACTCCCGAAATTTAGCAGCACTGTCAAGCTTCCCGACGGATTGACACAGGGATCTGTGGCTTTCCCTCGAGGTGCCACAGGGCTGTCGCACATGCCAACATGGTGTGATTCAATGCAAGGGGTGACCTTCGAGGCAAGGCAGGGAAATCAGGCTCATCTGGAGTGGACTGAGACATTTGGGGGTCTTTTGGAATGGTGGCACGACCCCTCAGTTACTCTCGACTTTCCTGTTGAGGGCACGTCCTCTTGCTGTGCGACAGGAACGCCAGAATGCTTTCCTGATGAAACAGGGAAAGGAACCCTCATCTGGAGCAGAGGATGTGGAAAGGGGGCCACTCTTGAGTTGTGGTGGGACCCTCAGTGTTCCTCTCGAGTGGAAACAGGTATGTCGAGGAACTTCTTGAGTTCAGCAAGGGTGTGAAGGAACTTTTGAGGTTCAGGAGGGAAGGCGTGATTTCTCTCAGGATGCCGCAGCAGAAAACGCCCTCATCTCGCCTGGAGGGGAGAGCCTCCTGGTTTTTCTCAAGTTGTGGCAGGTCCCTCACGACTTATGATGGGGACCTCAGGGACCCGCTCGCATGGCCTCAGGAAAGTCCAGTCTCTGTGCGAGTTGAGTGGGGCCCCTCGGGATTCCTCTCCAGTCGTTGTCAGGTCCTAAGTCCCCATCTGGATCTGAAGCTGTAACCTGAAGTTTCCTCTCCAGTGCTTTCATGGATCTTGGGGTTCCTCTGGAGTCTCCCCAGGGGAGTCAGACCTCGTCTCCTGGGCTTACATGCACGTCCACTTTCCTCCCTGACACTGTAGCAGCAGTGTCAGGCTTCCCGTCTTGTTAACCCAGGGATCTCTGTCTTTCCCTCGAGATGCCACATGGCTGTGGCACTAGCCACCGTGGTGTGAGGCGATACGCGGGTGACACTCGAGGTAGTGCAGGGAAATCAGGTTCATCTGGAGTGGACTGAGACATCTGGGGGACTTTTAGTATGTTGGCAGGACCCCTGGAGATCTCGGCTTTCCTGTTGAGAGTGCAACCTCCTGAGATGTGAAGGGAACGGCGGGAATCCTTTCCTGACGAAGCAGGGAAAGGGACCCACATCTCGGCTCACGAGGGGGAAACGAGGATCCTCCTGAGTTGTGCCGGGACCCTCGGTGTTCCTCCCGCGTGGAGACGGGTATATCGGGGAACTTCTAGAGTTGTAGCAAGGGTGAGAAGTTCCCTTGGAAGGTTCAAGAGAGAAGGCGTGATTTCCCTCGTGGCGCCGCAGCAGAAAAGGGCCTCATCTAGACTGCAGGGGAGAACCTCCTGTTTTTTCGCAAGTTGCAGCAGTTTCCTCTTGAGATATGACGGGGACCTCAGGGACCCGCTCGTGTAGCCTCAGGAAAGACCAGTGTCCATGCGAGTTGTGAGGGGCCCCTCGGGGTTCCTCTCCAGTCATTGTCAGGTCCTACGTCCTCGTCTGGAACTGTGGCCAGAACCTGAGGTTTCCTCTCCAGTGCTGACATGGATCTTGGGGATACTCTGGAATCTCCACAGGGGAGTCAGGACTCTTCTCGATTGGAGACATACACGTCCGTTTTCCTCCCGAGCTGTAGCAGCAGTTTCAGGTTTCCCGACGAGATGCCACAGGGATCTGTGGCTTTCCCTCGAGGTGCCACAGGGCTGTCGCACTTTCCACCGAGGTGTGATTTGATGCTCGGGGTGACCTTCGAGGGAGTGCAGGGAAATCAGGTTCCTCTGTAGTGGACTGAGATATTTGGGGGTCTTTTGGAATGGTGGCACGACCCCTGGAGTTCCTCTCAACTGCTCTTGAGAACACGTCATCCTGCTGTTTGACAGGAATGCCAGAATCCTTTTGCGATGAAGCAGGGAAAGGAACCCTCATCTCGAGCGGACGAGGGGGAAAGGGGTCTCCTCTTGAGTTGTGGTGGGACCCTCAGTGTTCCTCTCGTGTTGAGACGGTTATGTCAGGGAACTTCTTGAGTTGCAGCAAGGGTGTGAAGGAGCCTTTGAGGTTGAGGAGGGGAGGCGTGATTTCTCTTGAGATGCCGCATCAGAAAACGGCCTCGTCTTGCCTGGAGGGGAGAACCTCCTGGTTTTTCTCGAGTTGCGACAGGTTCCTCTCAAGTTAAGACGGGGACCTCAGGGACCTGCTCGTGTGGCCTCAGGAAAGGCCATTCTCCTTTCGAGTTGAGAGGGGACTCTCGGTATTCCTCTCCAGTTGGTGCCGGGTCCTAAGTCCCCATTTGGAGCCGAAGCTGGAACCTGAGGTTTCCTCTCCAGTGCTGACATGGATCTTGGGGTTCCTCTGGAATCTCCACAGGGGAGTCAGGACTCTTGTCGATTGGAGACATACCCATTCGTTTTCCTTTTGAGCTGTAACATCAGTTTCAGGTTTCCCGACGAGTTGATACAGGAATCTGTGCCTTTCCCTTGAGGTGCCACAGGGCTGTCGCATGTGCCACTGTGGTGTGATTCGATTTTCGGGGTGACCTTCGAGGGAGTGCAAGGAAATCAGGTTCCTCTGGAGTGGACTGAGATATTTGGGGTCTTTTGGAATGGTGGCACCACCCCTGAAGTGTCTCTCGACTTTCCTGTTGAGAGCACATCCTCCTGCTGTGCGACAGGAATGCCAGAATCCTTTCCTGACAGAACAGGGAAATGAAACCTCATCTCGAGCTGAGGAGGGGGAAAGGGGCCTCCTCTTGAGTTAAGGAGGGACCCTCAGTGTTCCTCTCAAGTAGAGACTGGTATGTCGGGGAACTTCTTGAGTTGCAGCAAGGATGTAAAGGAGCCTTTGAGTTTCAGGAGGGAAGGCGTGATTTCTTTCGGAATGCCATAGCAGAAAACGCCCTCAACTCGCCTGGAAGGGAGAACCTCCTGAGTTTTCTCAAGTTGTGGCAGGTTCCTCTCGTGTTATGACAGGGACCTAAGGGACCCACCCTTGTGGCTTCAGGAAAGGCCAGTCTCCATGCAAGTTGAGAGGGGAACCTCGGGATTTCTCTCCAGTCAGTGATGGGACCTAACTCCCCATCTGGAGCTGAAGCTGGAGACTATGGTTTCCTCTCCAGTGCTGGCATGCACCTTGGGGTTCCTCTGGAGTCTCACCATGGGAGTCAGGCCTCATCTCCTGTGGTTACATGCACATCCGCTTTCCTCCCGACCTGTTGCAGCAGTGTCAGTCGTCCCATCGAGCTGACACATGCATCTCTGTCTTTCCATCGAGATGCCACAGGGCTGAGGCACGAGCCACCATGGTGTGAGACGATACGTGGGTGACACTCGAGGTAATGCAGGGAAATCAGGTTCATCTGGAGTGGATTGAGACATCTGGGGGACTTTTAGTATGTTAGCACGACCCCTGGAGATCTCGGCTTTCCTGTTGAGAGTGCTACCTCTTGAGATGTGACAGGAACGGAGGGAATCCTTTCCTGATGAAGCAGGGAAAGGAACCCTCATCTCGAGCTCTCGAGGGAGAAACGGGGGTCCTCTTGAGATGTGCTGGGACCCACGGGGTTCCTCCCACGTGGAGAAGGGTATATTGGGGAATTTCTTGAGTTGCAGCAAGAGTGGGAAGGACCCTTGCGAGGATCAAGATGGAAGGCATGAGTTCCCTCGAGATGCCGCAGCAGAAAAGGGCCTCATCTCGCCTGCAGGGGAGAACCTCCTGGTTTTCTCCAGTTGTGGCAGGTCCCTCTCGAGATACAATGGGGACCTCAAGGACCTGCTCGTGTGACCTCAAGAAAGGCCAGTCTCCATCGGGGAACTTCTTGAGTTGCAGCAAGGATGTAAAGGAGCCTTTGAGTTTCAGGAGGGAAGGCGTGATTTCTTTCGGAATGCCATAGCAGAAAACGCCCTCAACTCGCCTGGAAGGGAGAACCTCCTGAGTTTTCTCAAGTTGTGGCAGGTTCCTCTCGTGTTATGACAGGGACCTAAGGGACCCACCCTTGTGGCTTCAGGAAAGGCCAGTCTCCATGCAAGTTGAGAGGGGAACCTCGGGATTTCTCTCCAGTCAGTGATGGGACCTAACTCCCCATCTGGAGCTGAAGCTGGAGACTATGGTTTCCTCTCCAGTGCTGGCATGCACCTTGGGGTTCCTCTGGAGTCTCACCATGGGAGTCAGGCCTCATCTCCTGTGGTTACATGCACATCCGCTTTCCTCCCGACCTGTTGCAGCAGTGTCAGTCGTCCCATCGAGCTGACACATGCATCTCTGTCTTTCCATCGAGATGCCACAGGGCTGAGGCACGAGCCACCATGGTGTGAGACGATACGTGGGTGACACTCGAGGTAATGCAGGGAAATCAGGTTCATCTGGAGTGGATTGAGACATCTGGGGGACTTTTAGTATGTTAGCACGACCCCTGGAGATCTCGGCTTTCCTGTTGAGAGTGCTACCTCTTGAGATGTGACAGGAACGGAGGGAATCCTTTCCTGATGAAGCAGGGAAAGGAACCCTCATCTCGAGCTCTCGAGGGAGAAACGGGGGTCCTCTTGAGATGTGCTGGGACCCACGGGGTTCCTCCCACGTGGAGAAGGGTATATTGGGGAATTTCTTGAGTTGCAGCAAGAGTGGGAAGGACCCTTGCGAGGATCAAGATGGAAGGCATGAGTTCCCTCGAGATGCCGCAGCAGAAAAGGGCCTCATCTCGCCTGCAGGGGAGAACCTCCTGGTTTTCTCCAGTTGTGGCAGGTCCCTCTCGAGATACAATGGGGACCTCAAGGACCTGCTCGTGTGACCTCAAGAAAGGCCAGTCTCCGTGCGAGTTGAGAGGGGCCCCTCGGGATTCCTCTCCAGTCAGTGTCGGGTCCTCAGTCCTCGTCTGGAACTGCGGCCAGAACCTGAGGTTTCCTCTCCACTGCTGACATGTGTCTTGGGGTTCCTCTGGAATCTCCACAGGAGAGTCGGGACTCTTCTCTATTGGAGACATACACGTCCGTTTTCCTCCCGAGCTGTAGTAGCAGTTTCAGGTTTCCCAACGTGTTGCCACAGGGATCTGTGGCTTTCCCTCGAGGTGCCACAGGGCTGTCGCACTTTCCACCGAGGTGTGATTTGATGCCCGGGGTGACCTTCGAGGGAGTGCAGGGAAATCAGGTTCCTCTGTAGTGGACTGAGATATTTGGGGGTCTTTTGGAATGGTGGCACGACCCCTGGAGTTCCTCTCAACTTTGCTCTTGAGAACACGTCATCCTGCTGTGCGACGGGAATGCCAGAATCCTTTTGCGATGAAGCAAGGAAAGGAACCCTCATCTAGAGCGGACGAGGGGGAAAGGGGTCTCCTCTTGAGTTGTGGTGGGACCCTCAGTGTTCCTCTCATGTTGAGACGGTTATGTCGGGGAACTTTTTGAGTTGCAGCAAGGGTGTGAAGGAGCCTTTGAGGTTGAGGAGGGGAGGCGTGATTTCTCTTGAGATGCCGCATCAGAAAACGGCCTCGTCTCGCCTGGAGGGGAGAACCTCCTGGTTTTTCTCGAGTTGTGACAGGTTCCTCTCGAGTTAAGACGGGGACCTCAGGGACCTGCTCGTGTGGCCTCAGGAAAGGCCATTCTCCTTTCGAGTTGAGAGGGGACTCTGGGTATTCCTCTCCAGTCAGTGCTGGGTCCTAAGTCCCCATTTGGAGCCGAAGCTGGAACCTGAGGTTTCCTCTCCAGTGCTGACATGGATCTTGGGGTTCCTCTGGAGTCTCAACAGGGGAGTCAGGCCTCATCTCCTGTGGTTACATGCACGTCCACTTTTCTCCCGAGCTGTAGCAGCAATATCAGACTTCCCGTCGAACTGACCCAGGGATCTCTGTCTTTCCCTCGAAATGCCACAGGGCTCTGGCACGAGCCACCGTGGTGTGAGACGATACGCGGGTGACACGCAAGGTAATGCAGGGAAATCAGGTTCATCTGGAGTGGACTGAGACATCTGGGGAGCTTTTAGTATGTTGGCACGACCCCTGGAGAACTCGGCTTTCCTGTTCAGAGAGCCACCTCTTGAGATGCAATGGGAACAGCGGGAATCCATTCCCAACGAAGCAGGGAAATGAGCCCTCATCTCGAGCTCACGAGGTGGAAATGGGGCTCCTCTTGAGTTGTGCCGGGACCCTCGGTTTTCCTCCCGCATGAAGACGTTTATGTCGGGGAACTCCTTGAGTTGCAGCAAGGGTGGGAAGGACCCGTGCAAGGTTCAAGAGTGAAGGCGTGATTTCCCTCGAGACGCCTCAGCAGAAAAGGGCCTCATCTCGCCTGCAGGGGAGAACCTCATGGTTTTTCTAGAGTTGCGGCAGGTCCCTCTCGAGTTACAGTGGGGAACTCAAGGACCCGCTCGTGTGGCCTCAGGAAAGACCAGTCTCCATGCGAGTTGCAATTGGCCCATCGGGATTCCTCTCCAGTCAGTGTCGGGTCCTAAGTCCTCGTNCACCTGCAGGGGAGAACCTCGTGGTTTTTCTAGAATTGTGGCAGGTCCCTCTCGAGTTACGATGGGGAACTCAAGGACCCACTTGTGTGGCCTCAGGAAAGGCCATTCTCCTTTCGAGTTGAGAGGGGACCCTCGGGATTCCTTTCCAGTCGGTGCCGGGTCCTAAGTCCCCATCTGGAGCTGAAGCAGGAGCCTGAGGTTTACTCTCCAGTGCTGGCATGGATCTTGGGGTTCCTCTAGAATCTCCACAGGAGAGTCAGGACTCTTCCTGAGTGGAGACATACCCATCCGTTTTCCTCTCGAGCTGTAGCAGCAGTTTCAGGTTTCCTGACGAGTTGACACAGGGATCTGTGACTTTCCCTCGAGGTACCACAGGGCTGTCGCGTGTGCCACTGTGGTGTGATTCGATTTTCTTGTGTGGCCTCTGGAAAGGCCAGTCTCCATGCGAGTTGTGAGGGACCCTAGGGATTCCTCTCCAGTCAGTGACGGGACCTAAGTCCCCATCTGGAGCTGAAGCTGGAGCCTGTGGTTTCCTCTCAAGTGCAGGCATGCACCTTGGGGTTCCTCTGGAGTCTCCCCAGGGGAGTCAGGCTTCGTCTCCTATGGTTACACGCACATCTGCATTCCTACCGAGCTGTAGCAGCAGTGTCAGTCTTCCCGTCGAGTTGACCCAGGGATCTCTGTCTATTCCTCGAGATGCCACAGGGCTGTGGCACGAGCCACCGTGTTGTGAGGTGATACGCGGGTGACACTCGAGATAGTGAAGGGAAATCAGGTTCATCTGGAGTGGAGTGAGACATCTGGGGGACTTTTAGTATGTTGGCACGACCCCTGGAGAACTCAGCTTTCCTGTTCAGTGCAACACATCTTGAGATGAGACAGGAACGGCGGGAATCCATTCCCAAAGATGCAGGGAAATGAACCCTCATCTCGAGCTCACGAGGGGGAAACAGGGCTCCTCTTGAGTTGTGCCGTGACCCTCGGTTTTCTTCCCACATGAAGACATTTATGTCGGGGAACTTCTTGAGTTGCAGCAAAGGTTGGACGGACCCGTGCAAGCTTCAAGAGTGAAGGCGTGATTTCCCTCGAGACGCCGCAGCAGAAAAGGGCCTCATCTCGCCTGCAGGGGAGAACCTCGTGGTTTTTCTAGAGATGCGGCAGGTCCCTCTCAAGTTATGATGGGGAACTCAAGGACCCACTCGTGTGGCCTCAGGAAAGACCAGTCTCCATGCGAGTTGCAATTGGCCCATCGGGATTCCTCTCCAGTCAGTGTCGGGTCCTAAGTCCTCGTCTGGAACTGTGGCCAGACCCTGAGGTTTCCTATGCAGTGCTGACATGCATCTTGGGGTTCCTCTGGAGTCTCCACAGGAGAGTCAGG
>SJYT01046069.1:0-33642 GCA_006410635.1 Cephalophus harveyi | reverse complement strand
CTCGTGTGGCCTCAGGAAAGACCAGTCTCCATGCGAGTTGCAATTGGCCCATCGGGATTCCTCTCCAGTCAGTGTCGGGTCCTAAGTCCTCGTCTGGAACTGTGGCCAGACCCTGAGGTTTCCTATGCAGTGCTGACATGCATCTTGGGGTTCCTCTGGAGTCTCCACAGGAGAGTCAGGACTCTTCGTGAGTGGAGACATACCCGTCCATTTTCCTCCCGAACTGTAGCAGCAGTTTCAGGTTTCTCGACGAGTTGACACAGGGATCTGTGGCTTTCCCTCGAGGTGCCACAGGGCTGTCGCACATGCCACTGTGGTGTGATTCAATTTTCGGGGTGACCTTCAAGGCAGTGCAAGGAAATCAGGTTCCTCTCGAGTGGACTGAGATATTTGGAGTCTTTTGGAATGATGGCATGACTCCTAGAGTTCCTCTCAACTTTCCTGTTGAGAGCATGTCCCCTTGCTGTGTGACGGGAATGCCAGAATCCTTTCCTGATGAAGCAGGCAAAGGAACCCTCATCTTGAGCGGAGGAGGGTGAAAGGGGGCTCCTCTTGAGTTGTGGTGGGACCCTCAGTGTTCCTCTCGTGTTGAGACGGGTATGTTGGGGAACTTATTGTGTTGCAAAAAGGGTGTGAAGGAGCCTTTTAGGTTCAGGAAGGGAGGTTTCTCTCGAAATGCCGCATCAGAAAATGGCCTCATCTCGCCTGGAGGGGAGAACCTGGTTTTTCTCAAGTTGTGGCAGCTTCCTCTCGAGTTATGATGGGGACTTCAGGGAACCATTCATGTGGCCTCAGGAAAGGATTGTCTCCATGTGAGTTGAAAAGGGAACCTCGGGATTCCTTTCCAGTCGGTGCTGGGTCCTAAGTCCCCATCTGGAGCTGAAGCAGGAGCCAGAGGTTTCCTCTCCAGTGCTGGCATTGACCTTGGGGTTCCTCTGGAATCTCCCCAGGGGAGTAAGGCCTCATCTCTTCTGGTTACATGCACGTCCGCTTTCCTCCTGAACTGTAACAGCAGTGTCAGACTTTCCATCGAGTTGACACAGGGATCTCTGTCTTTCCCTCAAGATGCCACAGGGCTGTGGCACAAGCCACCGTGGTGTGAGACGATACGCAGGTGACACGTGAGGTAATGCAGGGAAATCAGGTTCATCTGGAGTGGACTGAGACATTTGGGGGACTTTAAGTATGTTGGCACAACCCCTAGAGATCTCGGCTTTCCTGTTCAGAGTGCCACCTCTTGAGATGTGACGGGAATGGCGGGAATTCCTTCCCGACGAAGCAGGGAAAGGAACCCTCAACTCGAGATCATGAGGGGGAAACAGGGCTCCTCTTGAGTTGTGCCAGTACCCTTGGTTTTCCTCCCGCGTGGAGTCGGGTATGTTGGGGAACTTCTTGAGTTGCAGCAAGGGTGGGAAGGACCCGTGCAAGGTTCAAGAATGAAGGCGTGATTTCACTTGAGTCGCCATAACAAAAAAGGGCCTCATCTCGCCTGGAGGGGAGAACCTCATGGTTTTTCTCGAGGTGCGGCAGTTCCCTCTCGAGTTATGATGGGGACCTCAAAGACCCACTCGTGTGGCCTCAGGAAAGACCAGTCTCCATGCTAGTTGCGAGGGGCCCCTCAGGGTTGCTCTCCAGTCAGTGTCAGATCCTAGGTCCTCATCTGGAACTGTGGCCAGAAACTAAGGTTTCCTCTCCAGTGCTGACATGGATCTTGGGGTACCTCTGGAGTCTCCACAGGAGAGTCAGGACTCTTCTCGAGTGGAGACACACCCATCCGTTTTCCTCTCAAGCTGTAACAGCAGTTTCAGGTTTCCCGACGAGTTGACACAGGTATCTGTGACTTTCCCTCGAGGTACCACAGGGCTGTCGCACGTGCCACTGTGGTGTGATTCGATTTTCTGGGTGACCTTCGAGGCAGTGCAAAGAAATCAGGTTCCTCTGGAGTGGACTGAGATATTTGGGGTGTTTTGGAATGGTGGCACCACCCCTGAAGTTTCTCTCGACTTTCCTGTTGAGAGCACGTCCTCTTGCTGTGTGACAGGAACGCCAGAATCCTTTCCTGATGAAGCAGGGAAAGGAACCCTCATCTCGAGGGAGAAATGGAAACGGGGCTCCCCTGGAGTTGTGGTGGGGCCCTCAGGGTTCCTCTTGAGTGGAGACGGGTATTTTGGGGAATTTCTTGAGTTTCATCAAGGGTGTGAAGGACCCTTTGAAGTTCAGGAGGGAAGGCGTGATTTCTCTCGGGATGCCGCAGTAGAAAACGGCCTCATCTCGCCTGGAGGGGAGAACCTACTGGTTTTTCTCGAGTTGTGGCAGGTTCCTCTCGAGTTACGATGAGGACCTAAGGGACCCGCTCGTGTGGCCTCAGGAAAGGCCAGTCTCCATGCGAGTTGTGATGGGCCTCTCGGGTTTCCTCTACAGTCCGTGCATGGTTGTAAGTCTTCGCCTGGAGCTGAGATCGGTTCCTGAGGTTTCATCTCCAGTGCTTACATGGATCTTGGGGTTCCTTTGGATTCTCGACTGGGGTGTTAGCCCTCGTTTCGAGTGGAGACATGGACTGTGCATGGTTGTAAGTCTTCGCCTGGAGCTGAGATCGGTTCCTGAGGTTTCATCTCCAGTGCTTACATGGATCTTGGGGTTCCTTTGGATTCTCGACTGGGGTGTTAGCCCTCGTTTCGAGTGGAGACATGGACGTCCACTTTCCTCCCGGTCTTTAGCAGCATTGGCAGTCTTCCTATCGAGTTGACACAGGGATCTGTGACTTTCCTTCGAGTGGCCACACGGCTGTCACACATGCCACCATGGTGTGAGTCGATAGTCACGGTGACAGTCGAGGCAGTGCAGGGAAATCAGGTTCATCTAGTGTGTACTGAGATTTTGGGGGTTTTTTTTTGGTATGATGACATGACCCTTTGAGTTCCTCTCGACTTTCCTGTTGAGAGCATCTCCTCTTGAGATGTGACAGGAACGCCAGTAATCCTTTCCCAAAGAAGCAGGGAAAAGAACCCTCATCTCAAGCTTAGGAGGGGAAAACGGGGCTCCTCTTGAGTTGTGACCAGACCTCGGTGTTCCTCGTGAGTTAGGACAGGTATGTTGGGGAACTTCTTGAGTTGCAGCAAGGGTGTGCAGGAACCTTTCGAGGTCCAAGAGGGAAGGTGTGATTTCCCTTGAGACATAGCAGCGGAAAAGGGCCTCATCTCGCTTGGAGGGGAGAACCTCCTGTTTTTTCTCGAGTTGCGGCAATTTCCTCTTGAGTTATGATGGGGACCTCAGGGACCCGCTTCTGTGGCCTCAGGATAGGCCAGTCTCCATGTGAGCTGCAAGGTGGACCCTCATCTCGAGCTCACGAGGGGGAAACAGGGCTCCTCCTGAGTTCTGCCGGGACCCTTGGTGTTCCTCCCGTGTGGGGACGGTTATTTCGGGGAAGTTCTTGACTTTCAGCAAGGGTGGGAAGGACCCTTGTGAGGTTCAAGAGGGAAGTCGTGATTTGCCTCGAGATGCCGCAGCAGAAAAGGGCCTCATGTAGCCTGCAGTGGAGAACCTCCTGGTTTTTCTTGAGTTGCGGCAGGTTCCTCTCGAGTTATGACGGAGACTTCAGGAACCCACTCGCGTCCCCTCAGGAAAGGCCAATCTCCGTGCGAGTTGAGAGGGGCCCCTCGGGATTCCTCTCCAGTCGGTGCCAGGTCCTCAGTCCCCGTCTGGAGCTGAAGCTGAAACCTGAGGTTTCTTCTTGAGTGCTGGCATGAATCTTGGGGTTCCTCTGGAGTCTCCCCAGGGGAGTCAGGCCTCGTCTCCTGTGGTTACACGCACGTCTGCTTTCCTCCCGAGCTGTAGCAGCAGTGTCAAGCGTCCCATCGAGTTGACCCAGGGATCTCTGTCTTTCCCTCGAGATGCCACAGGGCTGTGGCATGAGCCACCATGGTGTGAGGTGATACGTGGGTGACACTCGAGGTAGTTCAGGGAAATCAGGTTCATCTGGAGTGGAGTGAGATATCTGTGGGACTTTTCGTATGTTGGCATGACCCCTGGAGATTTCGGCTTTCCTGTTGACAGTGCCACCTTTTTAGTTGCAACGGGAACGGTGGGAATCTTTTCCTGAGGAATCAGGGAAAGGGACCCATATCTCGAGTTCACGAGGGGGAATTGGGGCTCCTCCTGACTTGTGCTGGGACCCTCAATGTTCCTCCCACGTGAGGCCGGGTATGTTTGGGAACTTCTTGAGTTGCAGCAAGGGTGGGAAGGACCCTTGCGAGATTCAAGAGGGAAGGCGTGATTTCCCTTGAGACACCGCAGAAGAAAAGGGCCTCATCTTGCGTGCAGGGGAAAAGCTCCTGCTTTTTCTCGAGTTGCGGCTGGTCCCTCTCGAGTTACGACGGGAACATCAGGGACCCACTGGCATGGCCTCAGGAATGACCAGTCACCATGCGAGTTGGAAGGGGCCCCACGGGATTCCTCTCCAGTCAGTGTCGGGTCCTAAGTCCTTGTCTAGAGCTGCGGCCAGAAACTGTTTCCTCTCCAGTGCTGACATGGATCTTGGGGTTCCTCTGAAGTCTCCACAGGAGAGTCAGGACTCTTCTCAAGAGGAGACATACACGTCCGTTTTCCTCCCAAGTAGTAGCAGCAGTGTCAGATTTCCCGACGAGTTGACACAAGGATCTGTCGCTTTTCCTTGAGGTGCCACAGGGCTGTCGCATGTGCCACCGTGGTGTGATTCGATGCTCGGGGTGACCGTCGAGGCAGGGCGGGGAAATCAGTTTCACCTGGAGTGTAATGAGACATTTGGGGATCTTTTGGAATGGTGGCACGGCCCCTGGAGATCCTCTCAACTTTCCTATTGAGAGCATGTCCTCTTGCTGTGCGACGGGAATGCCAGAATCCTTTCCCGATGAAGCAGGGAAAGGATCCCTCATCCGGAGGGGAGGAGGCANGAACCTGAGGTTTCCTCTCCAGTGCTGACATGGATCTTGGGGTTCCTCTGGAGTCTCCACAGGAGAGTCAGGACTCTTCTCGAGTGGAGACATACACGTCTGTTTTCCTCGGAGCTGTAGCAGGAGTGTCAGGCTTCCCAACAAATTGACACTGGGATGTGTGGTTTTCCCTCGAGCTGCCACAGGGCTGTCGCATGTGCCACCATGGTGTGATTCAACTCTCGGGGTGACATTCGAGGCATGGCAGGTAAATAAGGTTCATCTGGATTGGACTGAGACATTTGAGTGTCCTTTGGAATGGTGGCACGACCCCTGGAGTTCCTGTCGACTTTGTTGTTGAAAGCACGTGCTCTTGCTGTGTGACGGGAATGCCAGAGTCCTTTCCCAACGAAGCAGGGAATGGAACACTCATCTGGAGAGGAGGAGGGGGAAAGGGGGCCCCTTTTGAATTGGGGTGGGCCCCTCAGTGTTCCTATCAAGTGGAGAAGGGTATGTCGGGAACTTCTTGAGTTGCAGCAAGGGTGGGAAGGACCCTTGCGAGGTTCAAGAGGGAAGGCGTTATTTCCCTCGAGACGCCGCAGTAGAAAAGGGCCTCATCTCGCCTGCAGGGGAGAACCTCCTGGTTTTCACAAGTTGTGGCAGGTGCCTCTCAATTTACAACGGGGACCTCAGGGACCCATTCGTGTGGCCTCAGGAAAGACCAGTCTCCATGCGAGTTGTGAAGGGACCCTCGGGATTCCTCTCCAGTCAGTGTTGGGTCCTAGGTTCTCGTCTTGAACTGCAGCCAGAAACTCAGGTTTCCTCTTCAGTACTGACATGGATCTTGGGGTTCCTCTGGAGCCTCCACAGGAGAGTCAGGACTCTTCTCGAGTGGAGACGTACACGACCGTTTTCCTCACGAGCTGTAGCAGTAGTGTCAGGCTTCCCAATGAGTTGACACAGGGATCTGTGGCTTTCCCTCCAGGTGCCACAGGGCTGTCGCACGTGCCACCATGGTATGATTCGATGCTTGGGGTGACCTTTGAGGCAGGGCAGGGAAATCAGGTTCATCTGGAGTGGACTGAGATATTTGGGGGTCTTTTCGAATGGTGGCATGATCCCTTGAGTTCCTGTCGTCTTTTCTGTTGAAAGCATGTCATCTTGCTGTGCGACGGGAAAGTCAGAATCCTTTCCCGATGAAGCAGGGAAAGGAATCCTCATCTGGAACAGAAGAGGGGGAAAGCAGGCCCGTCTTGAATTGTGATGGGCCCCTCAGAATTCCTGTTGAGTGGAGACAGGTATGTCAGGGAACTTCTTGAGTTGCAACAAGGGTGTGAAGGACCCTTTGAGGTTCAGGAGGGAAGGCGTGATTTCTCTCAGGATGCCGCAGCAGAAAACGGCCTCATCTCGCCTGGAGGGGAGAACCTCCTGGATTTTCTGAGTTGCGGCTGGTCCCTCTCGAGTTACGACAGGGACCTCAGGGACCCGTTCAGGTGGCATCAGGAAAGGCCAGTCTTCGTGCGAGTTGAGAGGGGCTCCTCGGGATTCGTCTACAGTCGGTGCCGGGTCCTAAGACCCGTCTGGAGCTGAAGCTGGTACCTGAGGTTTCCTCTCCAGTGCTGGCATGGATCTTGGTGTTCCTCTAAAGTCTCCCCAGGAGAGTCAGGCCTCGTCTTCTGTGGTTACATGCACGTCCGCTTTCCTTCTGAGCTGTAGCAACAGTGTCAGTCTTCCCGTCGAGTTGACCCAGGGTTCTCTGTCTTTCCCTCAAGATGCCACAGGGCTGTAGCACGATCCACCATGTTGTGAGGTGATACGAGGGTGACACTCGAGGTAGTGCAGGGAAATCAGGTTCATCTGGAGTGGACTGAGACATCTGGGGGACTTTTAGTATGTTGGCACGACCCCTCGAGATCTCGGCTTTCCTGTTGAGAGGCCACCTCTTGAGATGTGAGGGGAACAGCGGGAATCCTTTCCCGACGAAGCAGGGAAAAGTACCCTTATCTCAAGCTCACGTATGGGAAACGGGGCTCCTCCTGAGTTGTGCCGGGACCCTCGGTGTTCCTCCCCCATGGGGACGGGTATGTCGGGGAACTTCCTGAGTTGCAGCAAGGGTGGGAAGAACCCTTGCGTTGTGCAAGAGTGCAGGCGTGATTTCCCTTGATAAGCCACAACAGAAAAGGGCCTCATCTTGCCTGTAAGGGAGAACCTCCTGGTTTTTCTTGAGTTGTGGCAGGTCCCTCTCAAGTTACAACAGGGACCTCAGGGACCCGCAGGCGTGGCCTCAGGAAAGAACAGTCTCCATGCGAGTTGCGAGGGGTCCCTCCAGATTCCTCTCCAGTCAGTGTCGGGTCTAGGTCCTAGTCTGGAAGAGCAGCCAAAACCTGAGTTTTCTCCTCCAGTGCTGACATGGACCTTGGGTTTCCTCTGGAGTCTCTACATGAGAGTCAGGACTCTTCTCGAATGGAGACATACACGTCCGTTTTCCTCCCGAGCTGTAGCAGCAGTGTCAGGCTTCTGGACGAGTGGACACAAGGATCTGTGGCTTTCCCTCGAGGTGCCACAGGGCTGTCGCACGTGCCCCCGTGGTGTGATTCGATGCTCGGGGTGACCTTCGATGCAGGGCAGGGAAATCAGGTTCATCTGGAGTGGACTGAGACATTTGGGAGTCTTTTGGAATGGTGGCACTACCCCTGGAGTTCCTCTCGACTTTCCTGTTGAGAGCACGTCCTCTTGCTGTGCGACGGAACGCCAGAATCCTTTCTCAACAAAGCAGGGAAAGGAAAACTCATCTGGAGTGGAGGAGGGGGAAAGAGGGCTCCTCTTGTGTTGTGGTGGGACCCTCAGTGTTCTTCTCGAGTGGAGACGGGCATGTCGGCGAACTTCTTGAGTTGCAACAGGGTGTGAAGGACCTTTTGAAGTTCAGGAGAAAGACGTGATTTCTCTCGGGATGCCGCAGCAGTAAACGGCCTCATCTCGCCTGGAGGGGAGAACCTTCTGGTTTTCTCAAGTTGCGGCTGGTCCCTCTTGACTTAGAATGGGGACTTCAGGGACCTTCCTGTGTGGCCTCAGGAAAGGCCTGTCTTCGAGCAAGTTGAGAGCAGCCCCTCGGGATTCCTCTCCTGTTGGTGCTGGGTCCTGAGTCTCCATCTGGAGCCGAAGCTGGAACCTGAGTTTTCCTCTCCAGTGCTGGCATGGATCTTGGGGTTCCTCGGGAGTCTCCCCAGGGTAGTCAGGCCTCGTCTCCTGTGGTTTCACTTATGTCTGTTTTCCTCCCGAGCTGTAACCTCAGTGTCAGGCTTCTCGTCAAGTTGACACAGGGATCTCTGTCTTTCCCTTGAGATGCCACAAGGCTGTGGCATGTGCCACCATGGTGTGAGGAGATACTGGGTGACACTCAAGGTAGTGCAGGGAAATCAAGTTCATCTAGAGTGGACTGAGACATCTTGGGGCTTTTCGTATGTTGGCACGACCCCTGGAGATCTCGGCTTTCCTGTTGAGAACACCACCTTTTGAGATGTGACGGGAAAGGCGGGAAAACTTTCACGATGAAGCAGGGAAAGGGACCCTCATCTCGAGCTCACGAGGGGGAAATGGGGCTCCTCCTGAGTTGAGCCAGAACCCTCGGTGTTCCTCCCACGTGGGTACTGGTATGTCGGGGTACTTCTTAATTTGCAGCAAGGGTGGGAAGGACCCTTGCGAGGTTCAGGAGGGAAGGCGTGATTTCCCTCAAGACGCCAGAGCAGAAAAGGGCCTCCTCTCGCTTGCAGTGGAGAACCTCCTGGTTTTTCTCGAGTTGCGGCAGTTCCCTCTCGAGTTACGACAGGGACCTCAGGGACCCACTGGCATGGCCTCAGGAAAGACCAGTCTCCATGCGAGTTTCGAGGGGACCCTCGTGATTCCTCTCCAGTCAGTGTCGGGTCCTAGGTCTTCATCTGGAACTGCAGCCAGATCCTGAAGTTTCCACTCCAGTGCTGACATGGATCATGGGGTTCCTCTGCAGTCTCCACAGGAGAGTCAGGACTCTTCTAGAGTGGAGACATACACGTCTGTTTTCCTCCGAGCTGTAGCAGGAGTGTGAGGCTTCCCGACAAATTGACACTGGGATGTGTGGTTTTCCCTCGAGCTGCCACAGGGCTGTCGCATGTGCCACCATGTTGTGATTCGACTCTCGGGGTGACATTCGAGGCATGGCAGGTAAATAAGGTTCATCTGGATTGGACTGAGACATTTGAGGGTCTTTTGGAATAGTGGCACGACCCCTGGAGTTCCTGTCGACTTTCTTGTTGAAAGCACGTGCTCTTGCTGTGTGACGGGAATGCCAGAGTCTTTTCCCAACGAAGCAGGGAATAGAACACTCATCTGGAGCGGAGGAGGGGGAAAGGGGGCCCCTTTTGAATTGGGGTGGGCCCCTCAGTGTTCCTATCAAGTGGAGAAGGGTATGTCGGGAACTTCTTGAGTTGCTGCAAGGGTTTGAAGGACCCTTTGAGTTCAGGAGGGATGACGTGATTTCTCTCGGGATGCTGCAGCAGAAAACGGCCTCATCTCGCCTGGAGTGGAGAACCTTCTGGTTTTTCTCGAGTTGCGGCAGGTCCCTCTCGAGGTACGACGGGGACCTCAGGTACCCATTCGCTTTGCTTCAGGAAAGGCCAGTCTCCATGCGAGTTGAGAGGGGCCCCTCGGGATTCCACTCCACTCGGTGCCAGGTCCTTAGTCCCCGTCTGGAGCCAAAGCTGGAACCTGAGGTTTCCTCACCAGTGCAGGCATGGATCTTGGGGTTCCTCTGGAGTGTCCACAGCGGAGTCAGGCCTCATCTCCTGTGGTTACATGCATGTCACCATTTCCCTCTAGCTGTAGCAGCAGTGTCAGGCTTCCCATCGAGTTCACCCAGGGATCTCTGTCTTTCCCTCGAGATGCCACAGGGCTGTGGCACAAGCCACTGTGGTGTGAGGCGATATGCAGGTGATGCTCGTGGCAGGGCAAGGAAATCAGGTTCCTCTGGAGTGAACTGAGACATCTGGGGGATTTTATTATGTTGGCAGAAACCCTGGAGATCTCGGCTTTCCTGTTGAGAGCGCCACCTCTTGAGATGCGACGGGAAAGGTGGGAATCCTTTCCCATTGAAGCAGGGAAAGGGACACTCATCTCGAGCTCACAAGGGGGAAACGGGTCTCCTCTTGAGTTTTGCCAGGACCCTCGGAGTTCCTCCAGCATTGGAACGGGTATGTCGGGGAACTTCTTGAGTTGTAGCAAGGGTGGGAAGGATCCTTGCGAGGTTCAAGATGGATGGCGTGATTTTACTCGAGATGCCACAGCAGAAAATGGACTCATATCACCTGCAGGGGGAACCTCTTGGTTTTATTCGAGTTGCAGCAGGTCCCTCTCAAGTAATGACGTGGACCTCAGGAACCCTCTCAAGTGGCCTCAGGAAAGGTCAGTCTCCGTGCGAGTTGAGAGGGGCCACTCGGGATTCCTGTCCAGTCAGTGTCAGGTCCTAAGTCCCCATATGGAGCCCAAGCTGGAACCTGAGGTTTCCTCTCCAGTGCTGGCATGGATCTTGGGGTTCCTCTGGAGTCTCCACAGGAGAGTTAGGCCTCGTCTCCTGTGGTTGCATGCAAGTCCGTTTTCCTCCCGAGCTGTAGCAGCAGTGTCAGGCTTCCAGACGAGTGGACACAGGGATCTGTGGCTTTCCCTCGAGATTCCACAGGGCTCTCGCACGTGCCACTGTGGATTGATTCGATCCTCAGGGGTGACCTTCGAGGCAGGGCATGAAAACCAGGTTCATTTTAAGTGGACTGAGATATGTGGGGGTCTTTTGGAATGGTGGAATGACCCCTGGAGTTCCTCTCGACATTCCTGTTGAGAGTGTCCTCTTGCTGTGCGATGGGAACTCCAGAATCCATTCCTGATGAAGCAGGGAAGGAACCCTCATCTGGAGCAGAGGAGGGTGAAAGGGGGCCCCTCTTGATTTGTGGTGGGACCCTCACTATTCCTCTCGAGTGGAGACGGGTATGTCGGGGAACTTCTTGAGTTGCAGCAAGCGTGGGAAGGACCCTTGTGAGGTTCAAGAGGGAAGGCGTGATTTCCCTCGAGATGCAGCTGCAGAAAAGGGCCTCATCTCGCCTGCAGGGGAGAACCTCCTGGTTTTTCTCGAGTTGTGACAGGTCCCTCTCAATTTACAATGGGGAACTCAGGGACCCATTCGTGTGGCCTCAGGAAAGACCAGTCTCCATGCGAGTTTCGAAGGGCCCCTCAGGATTCATCTTCAGTCTGTGTCAGGTCCTAGGTCCTCATCTGGAACTGTGGCCAGAATCTCAGGTTTCCTCTTCAGTACTGACATGGATCTTGGGGTTCCTCTGGAGCCTCCACAGGAGAGTCAGGACTCTTCTCGAGTGGAGACGTACACGACCGTTTTCCTCACGAGCTGTAGCAGTAGTGTCAGGCTTCCCAATGAGTTGACACAGGGATCTGTGGCTTTCCCTCCAGGTGCCACAGGTTTGTCGCACGTGCCACCATGGTATGATTCGATGCTTGGGGTGACCTTTGAGGCAGGGCAGGGAAATCAGGTTCATCTGGAGTGGACTGAGACATTTGGGGGTCTTTTTGAATGGTGGCACGACCCCTTGAGTTCCTGTCGTCTTTTCTGTTGAAAGCACGTCATCTTGCTGTGCGACGGGAATGTCAGAATCCTTTCCCGGCAAAGCAGGAAAAGGAATCCTCATCTGGAACAGAGAAGGGGGAAAGCGGGCCCCTCTTGAATTGTGATGGGCCCCTCAGAATTCCTGTTGAGTAGAGACGGTTATGTCGGGAATTTCTTGAGTTGCAGCAAGGGTGTGAAGGACCCTTTGAGGTTCAGGAGGGAAGGCGTGATTTCTCTCGGGATGCCGCAGCAGAAAACGGCCTCATCTCACCTGGAGGGGAGAACCTCCTGGTTTTACTCGAATTGCTGCAGGTCCCTCTCGAGTTACGACGGGGACCTCAGGGAACTGCTCACGTGGCCTCAGGAAAGGCCAGTCTCTGTGCGAGTTGAGAGGGGCTCCTCAGGATTCCTCTCCAGTTGGTGCCGGGTCCTAAGCCCCCATCAGGAGCCGAAGCTGGAACCTGAGGTTTCCTCTCCAGTGCTGGCATGGATCTTGGGGTTCCTCTGGAGTCTCCACAGGAGAGTCAGGCTTCGTCTCCTGTGGTTACATGCACATCCGCTTTCCTTCCGAGCTGTAGCTGCAGTGTCAGGCTTCCCAACGAGTGGACACAGGGATCTGTGGCTTCCCCTCGAGGTGCCACAGGGCTGTCGCACGTGGCACTGTCGTATGATTCGATGCTTGGGGTGACCTTCGAGGCAGGGCGGGGAAATCAGGTTCATCTGGAGTGGACTGTGGCATTTGGGGGTCTTTTGGAATGGTGGCATGACACCTGGAGTTCCTCTTGACTTTCTTGTTGAGAGCACGTCCTCTTGCTCTGCGACGGGAACGCCAGAATCCTTTCCTGATGAAGCAGGGAAAGGAACCCTCATCTGGAGGGGAGAAGGGGGAAAGGGGTCCCTTCTTGAGTTGTGGTGGGACCCTCAGTGTTCCTCTCGAGTGGAGACAGGTATGTTGGGGAAGTTCTTGAGTTGCAGCAAGGGTGGGTAGGACCCTTTGAGGTTCAGGAGGGAAGGCGTGATTTCTCTTGGGATGCCGCTACAGAAAACGGCCTCATCTCGCCTGGAGGGGAGAACCTCCTGTTTTTTCTCGACTTGTGACAGGTCCCACTTGAGTTACGTCGGGGACCTCAGGAACCCACTCGCATGGGATCAGGAAAGGCCAGACTCTGTGCGAGTTGAGAACGTCACCTCAGGATACCTCTCCAGTGGGTGCCGGATCCTAAGTCCCCATCTGGAGCCAAAGCTGGAACCGGAGGTTTCCTCTCCAGTGCTGGCATGGATCTTGGGGTTCCTCTGGAATCTCCCCAGGGGACTCAGGCCTCGCCTCCTGTGGTTACATGCACGTCTGCTTTCCACCTGAGCTGTAGCAGCAGTGTAAGTCTTCCCGTCGAGTTGACCCAGGGATCTCTGTCTTTCCCTTGAGATGCCACAGGGATTTGGCATGAGCCACTGTGGCGTGAGGCGATATGTGGGTGACACGCGAGGCAGGGCACGGAAATCAGGGTCATCTCCAGTGGACTGAGACATCTGGGGGACTTTTAGTATGTTGGCACGACCCCTGGAGATCTAGGCTTTCCTGTTGAGAGCGCCACCTCTTGAGATGTGACGGGAATGGTGGGAATCCTTTCCTAACGAAGCTGGGAATGGGACCCTCATCTCAAGCTCACAAGAGGAAAATGGGGCTCCTCCTGAGTTGTGCCGGTACCCTCGGTATTCCTCCCGCGTGGGGATGGGGATGTCGGGGAACTTCTTGAGTTGCAGCAAGGGTGGGAAGGACCCTTCCGAGGTTCAAGAGGGAAGGCGTGATTTCCCTTGAGGTGCTGCAGCAGAAAAGGGCCTCATCTCGCCTACATGGGCGAACCTCCTGGTTTTTCTCGAGGTGTGGCAGGTCCCTCTCGAGTTATGACAGGGACCTCAGGGACCCTCTGGCGTGGCCTCAGGAAAGACCAGTCTCCATGGGAGTTGCAAGGGGCCCCTCAGGATTCCTCTCCAGTGAGTCATAGGTCCTAAGTCCTCGTCTGGAACTGCGGCCAGAAACTGAGATTTCCTCTCCAGTGTTGACATGGATCTTGGGGTTCCTCTTGAGTCTCCACAGGAGAGTCAGGACTCTTCTCGAGTGGAGGCATACACGTCCATTTTCCTCCCAAGCTGAGGTAGCAGTGTCAGGCTTCCCGTCGAGTTGGCCCAGGGATCTCTGTCTTTCCCTCGAGATGCCACAGGGCTGTGGCTCGAGCCACTGTGGTGTCAGGCGATACATGGGTGAACTTCAGGGCAGGGCAGGGAAATTAAGTTCATCTGTAGTGGACTCAGACATTTGGGAGTCTTTCACAATGGTGGCACAGTCCCTGGATTTCCTCTGATCTTTCCTGTTGAGAGCACGTCCTCTTGTTCTGCTACGGGAATGCCAGAATCCTTTCCCGATGAAGCAGGGAAAGAATCCTCATCTGGAGCTGAAGAGGGGAAAAGGGGTCCCCTCTTGAGTAGTGGTGGGACCCTCAGTGTTCCTCTCGAGTGGAGACAGGTATGTCAGGGAACTTACTGAGTTGCAGCAAGCATGTGAAGGACCCTTTGAGGTTCAGGAGGGAAGGCGTGATTTCTCTCGGGATGCCGCAGCAGAAAAGGCCTCATCTCGCCTGGAGGGGAGAACCTCCTGGTTTTTCTCGAGTTGCGGCAGGTCCCTCTCGAGTTACAATGGGGACCTCAGGGACCGGCCCACGTGTCCTCGGAAAGCCCAGTCTCCATGCATGTTGCAAGGGGCCCCTCGGGTTTCCTCTCCATTCAGTGTCAGGTCCTAAGTCCTCGTCTGGAACTGCGGCCAGAACCTGAGATTTCCTCTCCAGTGCTGACATGAAACTTGGGGTTCCTCATGGAGTCTCCCCAGCGGAGTCAGGCCTCATCTCTTGTGGTTACATGCACGTCCGCTTTCCTTCTGAGCTGTAGCAGCAGTGTCAGTCTTCCCGCCGATTCGACCCAAGGATCTCTGTCTTTCCCTCGAGATGCCACAGGGCTGTAGATCCACCATGTTGTGAGGCGATACGCGGGTGACACTCGAGGTAGTGCAGGGAAATCAGGTTCATCTGGAGTGGACTGAGACTTCTGGGGGACTTTTAGTATTCTGGCACGACCCCTGGAGATCTCGGCTTTCCTGTTGAGAGTGCCACCTCATGAGATGTGACGGGAATGGCGGGAAACTTTTCCCGACGAAGCAGGGAAAGGGACCCTCATTTCGAGTTCACGTGCAGGAAACGGGGCTCCTTCTGAGTTGTGCTGGGACCATCGGTGTTCCTCCCACGTGGGGACGCATATGTCGGGGAACATCCTGAGTTGCAGCAAGGGTGGGAAGAACCCTTGTGAGGTGCAAGAGGGAAGGCGTGATTTCCCTCGAGAAGCCACAACAGAAAAGGGCCTCATCTTGCCTGCAAGAGAGAACCGCCTGGTTTTTTTTGAGTTGCGGCAGGTCCCTCTGGAGTTACGACAGGGACCTCAGGGACCCGCAGGCGTGGCCTCAGGAAAGAACAGTCTCCATGTGAGTTGCGAGGGGCCCCTCCAGATTACTCTCCAGTGAGTGTCGGGTCTAGGTCCTAGTCTGGAAGAGCGGCCACAACCTGAGGTTTCCTCTCCAGTGCTGAAATGGAGCTTGAGGTTCCTCTGGATTCTCCAAAGGAGAGTCAGGACTCTTCTCGAATGGAGACATACACGTCCGTTTTCCTCCCGAGCTGCAGCAGCAGTGTCAGGCTTCCCGACTAGTGGACACAGGGATCTGTAGCTTTCCTCGAGATGTCACAGGGCTGTTGCACGTGCCACCGTGGTGTGATTCGATGCTCGGGGTGACCTTCGAGGCAAGGCAGGGAAATCAGGTTCATCTGGAGTGGACTGAGACTTTTGGGGATCTTTTGGAATGGTGGCATGACCCCTGGAGTTCCTCGCGACTTTCCTGATGAGAGCATGTCCTCTTCTTGTGCGACGTGAATGCCAGAAGTCTTTCCCAATGAAGCAGGGAAAGGAACCCTCATCTGGAGTGGAGGAGGGGGATAGGAGTCCCCTCTTGAGTTGTGGTGGGACACTCAGTGATCGTCTCAAGGGGAAACAGTATGTCGGGGAACTTCTTGAGTTGCAGCCAGGGTGTGAAGGACCCTTTGAGTTTCAGGAGGGAAGGCGTGATTTCTCTCGTGATGCCGCAGCATAAAACGGCCTCATCTCACCTGAAAGGGAGAACCTGCTGGTTTTTCTGAGTTGCGGCTGGTCCCTCTCGAGTTACAAAGGGGACCTCAGGGACCCGTTCGCGTGGCCTCAGGAAAGGCAGTCTCTGTGCGAACTGAGAGGGGCTCCTCGGGATTCCTCTCTAGTCGCTGCCGGGTCTTAAGTCCCGTCTGGAGCCGAAGATGGAACCTGAGGTTTCCTCTCCAGTGCTGGCATGGATCTTGGTGTTCCTCTAAAGTCTCCTCAGGAGAGTCAGGCCTCATCTCCTGTGGTTACATGCACGTCTGCTTTCCTCCCGAGCTGTACCAGCAGTGTCAGGCTTCCTGTCAAGTTGACACAGTGATCTTTGTCTTCCCCTTGAGATGCCACAGGGCTGTGGCACAAGCCACTGTGGTGTGAGTAGATACGTGGGTGACACTCGAGGTAGTGCAGGGAAATCAGGTTCATCTGGAGTGGACTGAGACATCTGGGGGACTTTTAGTATGTTGGCACGACCCCAGGAGATCTCAGTTTTCCTGGTGAGAGTGCCACCTCTTGAGATGTGACGGGAATGGCGGGAGTCCTTTCCTGATGAAGCAGGGAAAGTCACACTCATCTCGAGCTCACGGTGGGGAAACGGGGCTCCTCCAGAGTTGTGCCTGGACCCTCGGGTTTCCTCCCACGTGTTGATGGGTATGTCGGGGAACTTCTTGAGTTGCAGCAAGGGTGGGAAGGACTTTTGCGAGGTTCAAGAGGGAAGGCAGGATTTCCCTCGAGACGCTGCAGCAGAAAAGGACCTCATCTCGCCTGCAGGGGAGAACCTCCTGGTTTTTCTCGAGTTGCGGCAGGTCCCTCTCGACTTACGACGGGGACCTCAGGGACCCGCTGGAGTGACCTCAGGAAAGACCAATCTCCATGGCACGACCCCTGGAGATCTCAGCTTTCCTGTTGAGAGCACCATCTCTTGAGATGTGACGGGAACGGCGGGAATCCTTTCCCGATGAAGCAGGGAAAAAGACCCTCATCTCGAGCTTACGATGGGGAACCGAGGCTCGTGCTGAGGTGTGCCGGGACCCTTAGTGTTCCTCCCACGTGGGGATTGCCATGTCGGGGAACTTCTTGAGTTGTAGTAAGGATGGGAAGGGCGCTTGCGAGGTTCAAGTGGGTAGGCGTGATTTCCATCGTGATGCCACTGCAGAAAAGGGCCTCATCTCGCCTGCAGGGGAGAACCTCCTGGTTTTTCTCGAGTTGCTGCAGGTCCCTCTTGAGTTATGATGGGGACCTCAGGGACCCACGGGCATGGCCTCAAGAAAGACCAGTCTCCATACGAGTTGCGAGGGGCCACTTGGAATTCCTCTCCAGTCAGTGTCAGGTCCTAGGTACTCGTCTGGAACTGCAGCCAGAACCTGAGGTTTCCTCTCCAGTGCTGACATGGATCTTGGGGTTCCTCTGGATACCTCAGGGACCCACGGGCATGGCCTCAAGAAAGACCAGTCTCCATACGAGTTGCGAGGGGCCACTTGGAATTCCTCTCCAGTCAGTGTCAGGTCCTAGGTACTCGTCTGGAACTGCAGCCAGAACCTGAGGTTTCCTCTCCGGTGCTGACATGGATCGTGGGGTTCCTCTGGAGTCTCCACAGGAGAGTCAGGACTCTTCTCAAGTGGAGACATGCCCGTCCGTTTTCCTCCCAAGCTGTAGCAGCAGGGTCAGGCTTCCCAACAAGTTGACACAGGGACCTGTGGCTTTCCCACGAGGTGCCACATAGCTGTTGCAGTAGCAACCGTGGTGTGATTCAATTCTCAGGGTGACCTTCGAGGCAGTGCAGGGAAATCAGGTTCATCTGGAGTGGACTGAGACATTTGGGGGTCTTTTGTAATGGTGGGACGACCCCTGGAGTTCGTCTCGACATTCCTGTTGAGAGCACGCCCTCTTCCTGTGCTACAGGAATGCCAAAATCCTTTCCTGTCGAAGCAGGGAAAGGATCCCTCATCGGGAGAGGAAGAGGGGGAAAGGGGGCACCTCTTGAGTTGTGGTGGGACCCTCAGTGTTCCTCTCGAGTGGAAATGGTTATGTCGGGGAACTTCTTGAGTTGTAGAAAGGCTGTGAAGGACCCTTTGAGGTTCAGGAGGGAAGGCCGTGTTTCTCTTGGGATGCCGCAGCAGGAAACGGCCTCATCTCGCCTGGAGGGGAGAACCTGCTGGTTTTTCATGAGTTGCGGCAGGTCCCTCTTGAGTTACGACGGGGACCTCAGGGACCCTCTTGCGTGGCCTCAGGAAAGGCCAGTCTCCGTGCGAGTTGAGAAGGGCTCCTTAGGATTCCTCTCCAGTAAGTGCCGGGTCCTAAGTCCCTGTCTGGAGCCAAAGCTGGAACCTGAGGTTTCCTCTCCAGTGCTGGCATGGAACTTGGGGTTTCTCTGGAGTCTCTCAAGGGGAGTCAGGCCTCGTCTCCTGTCGTTGCATGCACGTCCACTTTCCTCCCGAGTTGTAGCTGCAGTTTCAGGCTTCCCCTTGACCTGAACCTGGGATCTCTGTTTTTCCCTCGAGATGCCACAGGCTTGTGGCACGAGCCACCGTGTTGTGAGGCGATACGCAGGTGACACTCGAGGTAGTTCAGGGAAATCAGGTTCATCTGGAGTGGACTGAGACATCTGGCGGACTTTTACTTTGTTGGCACGACTCCTCGAGATCTCGGCTTTCCTGTTGGGAGCGCCACCTCTTGAGATGTGACAGGAATGGCGGGAATCCTTTCCCGATGAAGCAGGGAAAAAGACCCTCATCTCGAGCTTACGATGGGGAACCGAGGCTCATGCTGAGGTGTGCCAGGACCTTTCGTGTTCCTCCCGCGAGGGGACTGGTATGTCGGGGAACTTCTTGAGTTGCAGCAAGGGTGGAAAGGATGATTGCAAAGTTCAGGTGGGAAGGTCTGATCTCCCTCGTGATGTCACAGCAGATAAGGGCCTCATCTCGCCTGCATTGGAGAACCTCCTGGTTTTTCTCGAGTTGTGGCAGGTCCCTTTTGAGTTACGACGGGGACCTCAGGGACCCGGTCATGTGGCCTCAAGAGATCAGTCTCCATACGAGTTGCGAGGGGCCCCTCAGGATTCCTGTCCAGTCAGTGTCGGGTCCTAGGTACTCATCTGGAACTGCAGCCAGAACCTGAGGTTTCCTCTCCAGTGTTGACATGGATCTTGGGGTTCCTCTGGAGTCTCCTCAGGGGAGTCAGGACACTTCTCAAGTGGAGACATTCATGTCCGTTCTCCTCCCAATCTGTAGCAGCAGTGTCAGCCTTCCCGCCGAGTTGACACAGTGATCTGTGGCTTTCCCTCGAGGTGCCAGAGGTCTGTCGCAGATGCCACTGTGGTGTGATTCAATGCTCAGGGTAACCTTCGAGGCAGGGCAGGGAAATCAGGTTCATCTGGAGTGGACTGAGACATTTGGGGGTCTTCTGGAATGGTGGCATGACCCCTGGTGATCCTCTCGAGTTTCCTGTTGAGAGCACGCTCTCTTGCTGTGTGACGGGAATGCCAGAATCCTTTCCTGTCAAAGCAGGGAAAGGATCCCTCATCGAGAGCGGAGGAGGAGGAAAGGGGGCTCTTCTTGAGTTGTGGTGGGACCCTCAGTGTTTCTCTCGAGTGGAGATGGTTATGTCGGGGAAATTCTTGAGTTGTAGAAAGGCTGTGAAGGACCCTTTGAAGTTCAGCAGAGAAGGCCAGTTTTCTCTTGGGATGCCACAGCAGAAAATGGCCTCATCTCGCCTTGAGGGGAGAACCTCCTGGTTTTTCCTGAATTGCCGCAGGTCCCTCTCGAGTTACGACGGGGACCTCAGGGACCCTCTCGCGTGGCCTTCGGAAAGGCCAGTCTCAGTGCGAGTTGACAGGGGTTCCACAAGATTCCTCTCCAGTCGGTGCCGGGTTCTAAGTCCCCGTCTGGAGCTGAAGCTGGAACCGGAGGTTTCCTCTCCAGTGCTGGCATGGAACTTGGGATTTCTCTGGAGGCTCTCAAGGGGAGTCAGGCCTCGTCTCCTGTGGTTGCATGCACGTCTGCTTTCCTCCAGAGCTGTAGCTACAGTGTCAGGCCTCCCCTCAACTTGACCCCGAGATCTCTGTCTTTCCATCGAGATGCCACAGGCCTGTGGCATGAGACACCGTGGTGTGAGGCGTTACACAGGTGAACCTCGAGGTAGTGCAGGGAAATCAGTTTCATCTGGAGTGGACTGAGACATCTGCGGGACTTTTAGTATGTTGGAACGACTCCTGGAGATCTCGGCTTTCCTGTTGAGAGCGCCACCTCTTGAGATGTGACGGGAATGGCCGGAGTCCTTTCCCGACGAAGAAGGGAAAAAGACCCTTATCTCGAGCTCACGATGGGGAAACGAGGCTCCTCCTGAGGTGTGACGGGACCCTTCATGTTCCTCCCGCGTGGCGACAGGTAGGTCGGGGAACTTCTTGAGTTACAGGAAGGGTGGCAAGGATGCTTGCGAGGTTCAAGTGGGAAGGCGTGATTTCCATCGTGATGCCACAGCAGAAAAGGGCCTCATATCGCCTGCAGGGGAGAACCTCCTGGTTTTTCTCGAGTTGCGGCAGGCCCCTTTCAAGTTATGACGAGGTCATCAGGGAACCACTGACGTGGCCTCAGGAAAAACCAGTCTCCATACGGGTTGCGAGGGTCCCCTCGGGATTCCTGTCCAGTCAGTGTCGGGTCCTAGGTACTCGTCTGGAACTGCAGCCAGAACCTGAGGTTTCCTCTCCAGTGCTGACATGGATCTTGGGGTTCCTCTGGAGTCTCCACAGGAGACTCAGGACTCTTCTCAAGTGGAGACATACACGTCCGTTCTCCTCCCAAGCTGTAGCAGCAGTGTCAGGTTTCCCGACGAGTTGGCACAGGGATCTGTGGCTTTTCCTCAAGGTGCCACAGGGCTGACACAGATGCCATCGTGGAGTGATTCGATGCTCAGGGTGACCTTCGATGCAGTGTAGGGAAATCAGGTTCATCTGGAGTGGAGTGAGACATTTGAGGTTCTTTTGGAATGGTGGCATGACCCCTGGAGTTCCTCTCGACTTTCCTGTTGAGAGCAAGCCCTCTTGCTGTGTGACGGGAATGCCAGAAACCTTTCCTGTCGAAGCAGGGAAAGGATCCCTGATTGGGAGAGGAGGAGGGGGAAAGGGGGCTCCTCTTGAGTTTTCGTGGGACAATCAGTGTTCCTCTCGAGTGGAGATGGTTATGTCAGGGAACTTCTTGAGTTGTAGCAAGGCTGTGAAGGACCCTTTGAGGTTCAGGAGGAAAGGCCGGTTTTCTCTTGGATGCCGCAGCAGAAAAAGGCCTCATCTCGCCTGGAGAGGAGAACCTCCTGGCTTTTCTTGAGTTGCATCAGGTCCCTCTCAAGTTACGACGGGGACTTCAGGGACCCTCTCGCGTGGCCTCAGGAAAGGCCAGTCTCCGTGCGAGTTGAGAGGGGCTCTTCGGATTCCTCTACAGTCGGTCCTGGGTCCTCAGTTCCCTTCTGGAGCCAAAGCTGGAACCTGAGGTTCCTCTCCAGTGCTGGCATGGAACTTGGGGTTTTTCTGGAGTCTCTCAAGGGGAGTCAGGCCTCGTCTCCTGTGGTTGCATGCACGTCCGCTTTCCTCCCGAGCTGTAGCTGCAGTGTCAGGCTTCCCCTAGACTTGACCCTGGGATCTCTGTCTTTCCCTTGAGATGCCACAGGCGTGTGGCAACAGCCACCGTGGTGTGAGGCGATACACAGTTGACACTCGAGGTAGTGCAGGGAAATCAGGTTCATCTGGAGTGGACTGAGACATCTGGGGGACTTTTAGTATGGTGGCACGACCTCTGGAGATCTCAGATTTCCTGTAGAATGTGCCACCTCTTGAGATGTGACGGCAACAGTGGGAATCCTTTCCCGACAAAGCAGGGAAAAGACCCTCATCTCGAGCTCATGATGGGGAAACGAGGCTCCTCCTGAGGTGTGCTGGGACCCTTAGTGTTCCTCCCGCATGGGGACTGGTATGTCGGGGAACTTCTTGAGTTGCAGGAAGGGTGGGAAGGAAGCTTGCGAGGTTCAAGTGGGAAGGCGTGATTTCGCTCCTGATGCCACAACAGAAAAGGGCCTCATCTCGCCTGCAGGGGAGAACCTCCTGGGTTTTCTTGAGTTGTGGTAGGTCCCTCTCGAGTTACGACGGTGACCTTAGGGACCCGCTGGCATGGCCTCACGAAAGACCAGTCTCCATACGAGTTGCAAAGGGCCCCTCGGGATTCCACTGTTCAGTCACAGCCCAAGATCCATGAGCAGACCTAGACGTCGGTCTTGGACTCAAAAGGAGAGGTCACGACTGTACCTAGAACCCCAAGGAGACCTCAGAGGTGTCCTCTCAGTCCCGAGAAGAGTGCACCTTTGTACGTGCAGGCAAGAGGACAGTTCGACATCGTCGTCACAGTCCGAAGGGCTGCTCACCTGTGTCCCTAGACACCGAAAGGGAGCTCCACGGTGTCCCGACAGCGTCGACGGTGGCCCCACACTAAGCTACGAGTCCCACTGGTAGCTCTGTCACGTCCCTTTAGTCCAAGTAGACCTCACCTGACTCTGTAAACCCCCAGAAAACCTTACCACCGTACTGGGGACCTCAAGGAGAGCTGAAAGGACAACTCTCGTGCGGGTGAACAACACACTGCCCTTGCGGTCTTAGGAAAGGACAGCTTCGTCCCTTTCCTAGGAAGTAGCCCTCACCTCCCCCTTTCCCCCGAAGAGAACTCTACACCACCTTGGGACTCACAAGGAGAGCTCAGCTCTACCAATACAGCCCCTTGAAGAACTCAACATCGTTCCGACACTTCCTGGGAAACTCCAAGTCCTGGGAAGGACGGTTTTCTCTTGGGATGCCGCAGCAGAAAACGGCCTCATCTCGCCTGGAGGGGAGAACCTCCTGGTTTTTCTCAAGTTGCAGCAGGTGCCTCTTGAATTACAACGGGGACCTGAGGGACCCTTTCGCGTGGCGTCAGGAAAGGCCTGTCTCCTTGCGAGTGGAGAGGGGCTCCTCGAGATTCCTCTCCAGTCGGTGCCGGGTACTAAGTCCCTGTCTGGAGCCAAAGCTGGAACCTGCAGTTTCCTCTCCATTGCTGGCATGGAACTTGGGGTTTCTCTGGAGTCTCTCAAGGGGAGTCAGGCCTCTTCTTCTGTGGTTGCATGCACGTCTGCTTTCCTCCCGAGTTGTATGTGCATTGTCAGTCTTCCCCTCGACTTGACCCCGGGATATCTGTCTTTCCCTCGAGATGCCACAGGCCTGTGGCACGAGCCACCGTGGTGTGAGACAATACACAGTTGACATTCTAGGTAGTGCAGGAAAATCAGGTTCGTCTGGAGTGGACTGAGACATCTGGGGGACTTTTAGTATGTTGGCACGACCCCTGGAGATCTCGGCTTTCCTGTTGAGAGCGCCACCTCTTGAGATGTGACAGGAATGGCGGGAATCCTTTCCCGATGAAGAAGGGAAAAACACCCTCATCTCGAGCTCACAATGGGGAAACGAAGCTCCTCCTGTGGTGTGCCAGGACCCTTCATGTTCCTCCCACCTGGGGACTGGTATGTCGGGGAACTTCTTGAGTTGCAGCAAGGGTGGGAAGGATGCTTTCGAGGTTCAAGTGGGAAGGCGTGATTTCCCTCGTGATGCCACAGCAGAAAAGGGCTTCATCTCGCCGGCAGGGGAGAATCTCCTGGTTTTTCTTGAGTTGCGGCAGGTCCCTCTCGTGTTACGTCGGGGACCTCAGGGTCCCACTGCCGTGGCCTCAGGAAAGACCAGTCTCCATACGAGTTGCGAGGGGCCCCTCGGGATTCCTGTCCAGTCAGTGTCGGGTCCTAGGTACTCATCTGAAACTGCAACCAGAACCTGAGGTTTCCTCTCCAGTGCTGACATGGATCTTGGGGTTCCTCTGGATTCTCCACAGGAGAGTCAGGACTCTTCTCAGGTGGAGACATACACGTCCATTTTCCTCCCAAGCTGTAGCAGCAGTGTCAGGCTTCCTGACAAGTTGACACAGGTATCTGTTGCTTTCCATCGAGGTGCCACAGGACTGATGCAGATGCCACCGTGGTGTGATTTGATGCTAAGGGTGACCTTTGAGGCAGTTCAGGGAAATCAGGTTCTTCTGGAGTGGACTGAGACATTTGGGGTCTTTTGGAATGGTGGCATGACCCCTGGAGTTCTTCTCGACTTTCCCATTGAGAGCATGCCGTCTTGCTGTGCGACGGGCACACCAGAATCCTTTCCTGTCGAAGCAGGGAAATGATCCCTCATTGGGAGGGGAGCAGGGGGAAAGGGCGCTCCTCTTGAGTTGTGGTGGGACCCTCAGTGTTCCTCTCGAGTGGAGATGGTTATGTCGGGGAACTTCTTGAGTTGTAGCAAGGCTGTGAAGGACCCTTTGAGGTTCAGGAGGGAAGGCCGGTTTTCTCTTGGGATGCCGCAGCAGAAAACGGCCTCATCTCGCCTGCAGGGGGGAACCTCCTGGTTTTTCTTGAGTTGCGGCAGGTTCCTGTCGAGTTAAGACGTGGACCCCAGGGACTCTCTCACGTGGTCTCAGGAAAGACCACTCACCCTACGAGTTGCGAGGGGCCCCTCGGGAATCCTGTCAAGTCAGTGTCGGGTCCTAGGTACTCATCTGGAACTGCAGCTAGAACCTGAGGCTTCCTCTGCAGTGCTGACATGGATCTTGGGGTTCCTCTGGAGTCTCCACAGGAGAGTCAGGACTCTTCTCAGGTGGAGACACGCATGTCTGTTTTCCTCCCCAGCTGTAGCAGCAGTGTCAGGCTTCCCGACGAGTTGACACAGGGATCTGTGGCTTTCCCTCGAGGTGCCACAGGGCTGTCTCAGATGCCACCGTGGTGTGATTCGATGCTCAGGGTGACCTTCGAGGCAGTGCAGGGAAATCAGGTTCCTCCGGAGTGGACTGAGACATTTGGGGATCTTTTGAAATGGTGGCACGACCCCTGCAGTTCCACTCGACTTTCCTGTTGAGAGCACGCCCTCTTGCTGTGCGACTGGAATGCCAGAATCCTTTCCTGTTGAAGCAGGGAAAGGATCCCTCATTGGGAGAGGAGGAGGGGGAAAGGGGGCTCCTCTTGAGTTTTCGTGGGACAATCAGTGTTCCTCTCGAGTGGAGATGGTTATGTCGGGGAACTTCTTGAGTTGTAGCAAGTCTGTGAAGGACCATTTGAGTTTCAGGAGGGAAGGCCGCTTTTCTCTTGGGATGCCGCAGCAGAAAACGGCCTGATCTCGCCTCGAGGGGAGAACCTCCTGGTTTTTCTCGAGTTGTGACAGGTCCCTCTCGAGTTATGACGGGGACCTCTGGGACCCTCTCTCGTGGCCTCAGGAAAGGCCAGTCTCCATGAGAGTTGAGAGGGGCTCCTTGGGATTCCTCTCCAGTCGGTGTCAGGTCCTAAGTCCCCATGTCGAGCCGAAGCTGGAACCTGAGATTTCCTGTCCAGTGCTGGCATGGAACTTGGGGTCTCTCTGGAGTCTCCACAGGGGAGTCAGGCCTCGTCTCCTGTGGTTGCATGCACGTCCGCTTTCCTCCCGAGCTGTAGCTGCAGTGTCAGGCTTCCCCTCGACTTGATCGCGGGATCTCTGTCTTTCCCACGAGATGCCACAGGTCTGTGGCACGAGCCACCTTGGTGTGAGACGATATGCAGGTGACACTCCAGGTAGTGCAAGGAAATCAGATTCATCTGGAGTGGACTGAGACATCTGGGGGACTTTAAGTATGTTGGCATGACCCCTGGAGATCTCGGCTATCCTGTTGTGAGTGCCACCTCTTGAGATGTGACGGAAATGGCGAGAATCCTTTCCTGACGAAGCAGAGAAAAAGACCCTCATCTCGAGCTCACGATGGGGAAACGAGGCTCCTCCTGAGGTGTGCCGGGATCCTTAGTGTTCCTCCCGCATGGGGACTGGTATGTCGGGGAACTTCTTGAGTTGCAACAAGGGTGGGTAGGATGCTTGCGATGTTCTAGTGGGAAGGCCTGATTTCCTGCATGATGCCACAGCAGAAATGGGCCTCATCTCGCCTGCAAGGGAGAACCTCCTGGTTTTTCTCGAGTTTAGGCAGTTCCTTCTCGAGTTACGACGGGGACCTCAGGGACCCGCTGGCGTGGCCTCAGGAAAGACCAGTCTACATGCGAGTTGCGAGGGTCCCCTCGGGATTCCTGTCCAGTCAGTGTCAGGTCCTAGGTACTCGTCTGGAACTGCAGCCAGAACCTGACGTTTCCTATCCAGTGCTGACCTGGATCTTGGGGTTCCTCTGGAGTCTCCACAGGAGAGTCAGGACTCTTCTCAAGTGGAGACATAAACGTCCGGTTTCCTCCCAAGCTGTAGCAGCAGTGTCAGGTTTTCCGACGCGTTGACACAGGATCTGTGGCTTTCCCTTGAGGTGACACAGGGCTGTCGCAGATGCCACCGTGGTGTGATTCGATGCTTAGGGTCACCGTCGAGGCAGTGCAGGGAAATGAGGTTCATCTGGAATGGACTGAGACATTTGGGGGTATTTTGGAATGGTATCATAACCCCTGGAGCTCCTCTCGACTTTCCTGTTGAGAGCAGGCCCTCTTGCTGTGCGACGGGAACTCCCGAATCCTTTCCTGTCGAAGCAGGGAATGGATCCCTCATCGGGAGCGCAGAAGGGGGAAAGGCGGCTCCTCTTGTGTTGTGGTGCGACCCTTAATGTTCTGTCGAGTGGAGATGTTTATGTCGGGGAACTTCTTGAGTTGTAGAAAGGCTGTCAAGGACCCTTTGAGGTTCAGGAGGGAAGGCCTGTTTTCTCTTGGGATGCTGCAGCAGAAAACAGCCTCATCTCGCCTGCAGGGGAGAACCTCCTGGTTTTTCTCGAGTTGCGTCAGGCCCCTCTCTAGTTACCATGGGGACCTCAGGGAACCTCTCGCATGGTGGCAGGAAAGGCCAGACTTTGTGTGAGTTGAGAGGGGCTCCTCGGGATTCCTCTCCATTCGGTGCCGGGTCCTAAGTCCCCATCTGGAGCCGAAGCTTGAACCTGAGGTTTCCTGTCCAGTGCTGGCATGGGACTTGGGGTTTCTCTGGAGTCTCTTATGCGGAGTCAGGCCTCGTCTCCTGTGGTTGCATGCACGTCCGCTTTCCTCCCAAGCTGTAGCGCAGTGTCAGGCTTCCCCTCAACTTGACCCCGGCATCTCTGTCTTTCCCTCGAGATGCCACATGCCTGTGGCACGAGCCACCGTGGTGTGAGGCGATACGCAGGTGACACTCGAGGTAGTGCAGGGAAATCAGGTTCATTTGGAGTGGACCGAGACATCTGGGGGACTTTTAGTATGTTGGCACGACCCCTGGAGATCTCGCCTTTCCAGTTGAGAGCACCACCTCTTGAGATGTGATGGGAACGGCGGGAATCCTATCCCGACAAAACAGGGAAAAAGACCCTCATCTCGAGCTCACGATGGGGAAACGAGGCTCCTCCTGAGGTGGGCCTGGACCGTCATGTTCCTTCTGCATGGGGACTGGAATTACGGGAAAATTCTTGAGTTGCAGCAAAGGTGGGAAGGATGCTTGCAAGGTTCAAGTGGGAAGGCGTGATTTCCCTTGGTTTGCCACAGCAGAAAAGGGCCTCATTTCGCCTGCAGGGGAGAACCTCCTGGTTTTTCTCGACTTGCAGCAGGTCCCTCTCGAGTTTTGACGGGGACCTCAGGGACTTTCCCTGGATCGTCGGGAAAGGATTCCCGCTGTTCCCATCACATCTCAAGAGGTGGTGTTCTCAACTGGAAAGGCGAGATCTCCAGGGGTCGTGCCAACATACTAAAAGTCCCCCAGATGTCTCAATCCACTCCTGATGAACCAGATTTCCCTGCTTTACCTCGAGTGTCACCTGCGTATCCCCTCACACCGTGGTGGCTCATGCCACAGGCCTGTGGCATCTCCAGGGAATGACAGAGATCCTGGGGTCAAGTCGAGGGGAAGCCTGACACTGCAGCTACAGCTCGGGAGGAAAGTGGACGTGCATGCAACCACAGGAGACGAGGCCTGACTCCACTTGAGAGAATCCAGAGAAACCCCAAGTTCCATGCTAGCACTGGAGAGGAAACCGCAGGTTCCAGCTTTGGCTCCAGATGGGGACTTAGGACCTGGCACGGACTGGAGAGGAATCCCGAGGAGCCCCTCTCCACTCGCACGGAGACTGGCCTTTCCTGCCGCCATGCGAGAGGTTCCCTGAGGTCCCCGTCGTAACTCGAGAGGGACCTGCTGCAACTCGAGAAAAACCAGGAGGTTCTCCCCTCCAGGCGAGATGAGGCCGTTTTCTGCTGCAGCATCCCAAGAGAAAAGCGGCCTTCCCTCCTGAACCTCAAAGTGTCCTTCACAGCCTTGCTACAACCCAAGAAGTTCCTCGACAAAGCCATCTCCAATCGAGAGGGACACTGAGGGTCCCACCACAACTCAAGAGGAGCCCCCTTTCCCCCTACTCCACTCCCGATGAGGGATCCTTTCACTGCTTCGACAGGAAAGGAATCTGGCATTCCCATCGCTCAGCAAGAGGGCGTGTTCTCAACAGGAAAGTCGGGAGGAACTCCAGGTGTCATGCCACCATTCCAAAAGACACCCAAATGTCTGAGTCCACTCCAGATGAACCTGATTTCCCTGAACTGCCTCGAAGGTCACCCTGAGCATCGAATCACACCACGGTGGCATCTGTGACAGCCCTGTGGCACCTCCAGGGAAAGCCACAGATCCCTGTGTCAACTCGTTGGGAAGCCTGACACTGCTGCTACAGCTTGGGAGGAGAACGGACGTGTATGTCTCCACTTGAAAAGAGTCCTGACTATCCTGTGGAGACTCCAGAAAAACCACAAGATCCATGTCAGCACTGGAGAGGAAACCTCAGTTCTGGCTGCAGATCCAGACGAGTACCTAGGACCCGACACTGACTGGACAGGAATCCTTTGGGGCCCCTCTCAACTAGTATGGAGACTGGTCTTTCCTGAGACCACGCCAGCGGGTCCCTGAGGTCCCCATTGTAACTCGAGAGGGACCTGCCGCAACTCAAGAAAAACCAGGAGGTTCTCCCCTGCAGGCGAGATGAAGCCCTTTTCTGCTGTGGCATCACGAGTGAAATCACGCCTTCCCACTTGAACCTCGCAAGCGTCCTTCCCACCCTTGCTGCAACTCAAGAAGTTCCCTGACATACCAGTCCCCAGGCGGGAGGAACACGAAGGGTCCCGGCACACTTCAGGAGGAGCCTCGTTTCCCCATCGTGAGCTCGAGATGAGGGTCTTTTTCCCTGCTTCGTCAGGAAAGGATTCCCGCCGTTCCCGTCACATCTCAAGAGGTGGCGCTCTCAACAGGAAAGCCGAGATCTCCAGGGGTCGTGGCAACATACTAAAAGTCCCCCAGATGTCTCAGTCCACTCCAGATGAACCTGATTTCCCTGCACTACCTCGAGTGTCACCTGTGTATTGCCTCACACCACAGTGGCTCATGCCACAGGCCTGTGGCATCTCGAGGGAAAGACAGAGATCCTGGGCCCAAGTCGATGGGAAGCCTGACACTGCAGCTACAGCTCGGGAGCAAAGCAGATGTGCATGCAACCACAGGAGACGAGGCCTGACTCCCCTTGAGAGATTCCAGAGAAACCCCAAGTTCCATGCCAGCACTGGAGAGGAAACCTCAGGTTCCAACTTCGGCCTCAGGTGGGGACTTAGGACCCGGCACCGACTGGAGAGGAATCCCGAGGAGCCCCTTTCAACTCGCACGGAGACTGGTCTTTCCTGATGCCACCTGAACGAGTCCCTGAGGTCCCCGTCGTAACTCGAAAGGGACCAGCCACAATTCTGAAAATCCAGGAGGTTCTCCCCTCCACACGAGATGAGGCCGTTTTCTGCTGTGGCATCCTGAGAGAAATCACGCCTTCCCTCTTGAACCTCAAAGGTCCTTCACACCCTTGCTGCAACCCAAGAAGTTCCCCAACATACCCGTCTCCACTCGACAGGAATTCTGAGGGGCCCATCACAATTCAAGAGGGGCGTGCTTTCCCCCTCCTCTGTTCCAGATGAGGATTCCTTTCCCTGCTTTGCCGGGAAAGGATTCTGACTTTCCCGTCGCACAGCAAGATGACGTGCTTTCAACAGAAAAGACGACAGGAACTCAAGGGGTGGTGCCACCATTCGAAAAGACCCCCAAATGTCTCAGTCCACTCCAGATGAACCTGATTTCCCTGCCCTGCCTCAAAGGTCACCCCAAGCATCGAATCATACCATGGTGGCACGTGCGACAGCCCTGTGGCACCTCGAGGGAAAGCCTCAGATCCCTTTGTCAACTCATTGGGAAGCCTGACACTACTGCTACAGCTCGTGAGGAAAACGGTCGTGTATGTCTCCACTCGAGAAGAGTCCTGACTCTCTTGTGGATACTCCAAAGGAATCCCAAGATCCATGTCAGTACTGAAGAGGAAACCTGAGTTTCTGGCCGCAGTTCCAGACGAGGACCTAGGACCCGACACTGACTGGAGAGGAATCCCGAGGGGCCCTTCGCAACTCGCATGGAGACTGGTCTTTCCTGATGTCACATGAACGGGTCCCTGATGTCCCCATCGTAAATTGAGAGGGACCTGCCTCAAATCGAGAAAACCAGGAGGTTCTCCCCTGCAGGTGAGATGAGGCCCTTTTCTGCTGTGGCATCTCGAGGGAAATCATGCCTTCCCTCTTGAACCTCGCAAGCCTCCTTCCCACCCTTGCTGCAACTCAAGAAGTTCCCCGGCATACCCATCAACACGTGAGAGGAAACCCGAGGGTCCCAGCACATCTCTGGAGAGCCCTGTTTCCCCACCGTGAGCTCGAGATGAGGGTGCATTTCCCTGCTTCTTCGGGAAAGGTCTCTCGCCATTCCCGTCACATCTCAAGAGGTGGCACTCTCAACAGGAAAGCTGAGATCTCCTGGGGTCATGCCAACATTCTAAAAGTCCCCCAGATGTCTCGGCCCACTCCAGATGAACGTGATTTCCCTGCACTACCTCGAGTGTCACCAGCGTATTGCCTCACACCACGGTGCCTCATGCCAAAGCACTGTGATATCTCGAGGGAAAGCCACAGATCCCTGTGTCAACTCGTCGGGAAGCCTGACACTGCTGCTACAGCTCGGGAGGAAATTGGATGTGTATGTCTCCACTCGAGAAGAGTCCTGATTATCCTGTGGAGACTCCAGAGGAACCCCAAGATCCATGTCAGCACTGGAGAGGAAGTCTCAGTTTCTGGCCGCAGTTCCAGATGAGGACCTAGGACCCGACACTGACTGGAGAGGAATCCCACGGGGCGGCTCGCAACTTTCATGGAGACTGGTCTTTCCTGAGGCCACGCCAGCAGGTCCCTGAAGTCCCCATCGTAACTCGAGAGGGACCTGCCGTAACTCGAGAAAAACCAGGAGGTTCTCCCCTGCAGGTGAGATGAGGCCCTTTTCTGATGCAGCATCTCGAGGGAAATCATGCCTTCCCCCTTGGACCCCAAAGGGTCCTTCCCATCCTTGTTGCAACTCAAGAAGTTCCTTAACATACCTGTCACCACGTGGGATGGACACCAAGGGTCCCGGCCCAATTCAAGAGGAGCCCCGTTTTCCCACCGTGAGCTCGAGATGAGGGTCCCTTTCCCTGCTTCGTCGGGAAAGGATTCCCGCCGTTCCTGTCACATCTCAACAGGTGGCATGCTCAACAGGAAAGCTGAGATCTCCAGGGGTCATGCCAACATACTAAAAGTCCCCCAGATGTCACAGTCCACTCCAGATGAACATGATTTCCCTGCACTACCTCGAGTGTCACCCACGTATCTACTCACACCACGGTGGCTCGTGCCACAGCCCTGTGGCATCTCAAGGGAAAGACAAAGATCACTGTGTCAACTCGACGGGAAGCCTTACACTGCTGCTATAGCTCGGGAGGAAAGCAGACGTGTATGTAACCACAGGAGACCAGGCCTGACTCTCTTGAGGAGACTTTAGAGGAACCCCAAGATCCATGCCAGCACTGGAGAGGAAACCTCAGGTTCCATCTTCGGCTCCAGACGGGACTTAGGACCTGGCACCTACTGGAGAGGAATCCCGTGGTGCCCCTCTCAATTTGCACAGAGACTGCCTTTCTTGAGGCCACGTGAATGGGTCCCTGAGGTCCCCGTCGTAACTCGAGAAGGACCAGCCACAACTCAGAAAATCCAGGAGGTTCTCCCCTCCAGGCGAGATGAGGCCGTTTTCTGCTGTGGCATCCTGACAGAAATCACACCTTCCCTCCTGAACATCAAAGGGTCCTTCACACCCATGCTGCAACTCAAGAAGTTCCCCAACATATCCGTCTCCACTCGAGAGGAACACTGATGGTCCCAAAACAACTCTAGAGGAGCCCCCTTTCCCCCTCCTCCACTCCAGATGAGGCTTCCTTTCCCTGTTCATCGGGAAAGGATTCTGGCGTTCATGTCACACAGCAAGAAGAAGTGCTCTCAACAGGAATGTCGAGAGGAACTCCAGGGGTCTTGCCACCATTCCAAAAGATCCTGAAATGTCTCAGTCCACTCCAGAGGAACCTGATTTCCCTGCGCTGCCTCGAAGGTCACCCCGAGCATCGAATCACACCACGGTGGCACGTGCGACAATCCTGTGGCATCATGAGGGAAAGCCACAGATCCCTGTGTCAACTCGTCGAGAAGCCTGAGACTGCCTCTACAGCTCGGGAGGAAACGGATATATATGTCTCCACTCGGAAAGAGTCCTGACTCTCCTGTGGATACTCCAGAGGAACCCCAAGATCCATGTCAACACTGGAGAGGAAACCTCACGTTCTTGCCGCAGTTCCAGACGAGGACCTAGGACCTGACACTGACTGGAGAGGAATCGCGAGGGCCCGTCACAACTATCATGGAGACTGGTCTTTCCTGAGGTCACACCATTGGGTCCCTGAGGTCCCAGTCGTAACTCGAGGGGGACCTGCCGCAACTCAAGAAAAACCAGGAGGTTCTCCCCTCCAGACGAGATGAGGCCCTTTTCCACTGCATTGTCTTGAGGGAAATCACACCTTCCCTCTTGAACCTCCGAACTGTCCTTCACACCCTTGCATCAACTCAAGAAGATCCACGACATACCCGTCTCCACTCGAGAGGAACACCGCGTGTCCCGACAAAGTCAAGAGGAGCCCCGTTTCCCCCTCCTCTGCTCAAGATGAGATTTCCTTTACCACTTCGTTGGGAAAGGATTCCCGGCGTTCCCGTCGCAACTCTAGATGAGGCACTCTCAACGGGAATGTCAAGAGGAATCCAGGGTCGTTGCCCCATTCCAAAAGACCCAAAATGTCTCAGTCCACTCCAGAGGAACCTGATTTCACTGCACTGCCTCAACTGTCACACCGAGTATCGACTCACTCCATGGTGGCTCATGTGACATCCCTGTGGGAAAGCCTCGAGGGAAAGCCACAGATCCCTGTGTCAACTCGATGGGAAGCCTGACACTGCAGCTACAGCTCAGTAGGAAAGCGGACGTGCATGTCTCCATGTGAGACGAGGCCTGACTCCCCTGTGGAGACTCCAGAGGAACCCCAACATCCATGTCAGTATGGGAGAGGAAACCTCACATTCGGCCTAGGCTGAGATGAGGCCTTAGAACCCGGCACCAACTGGAGTGGAATCCCGAGCAGCCCCTCACAACTCGCATGGAGACTGACGCTTCCTGAGGCCACACGAATGGGTCCCTGAGGTCCCCATCATAACTCAAGAGGGACTTGCTGTAACTCGAGAACAACCAGGAGGTTCTCCCCTTCAGTCGAGATGAGTCCCTTTTCTGCTGTGCCATCTTGAGTGAAATCCACCTTCCCTCTTGAACCTCAAAAGGGTCCTTCACACCCTTGTTGCAATTCAAGAAGTTCCCCGACATGCCCGTCTCCACTAGAGATG
>SJYT01046055.1:6272-23599 GCA_006410635.1 Cephalophus harveyi | reverse complement strand
CACTGTTTCCACTGTCTCCCCATCTATTTCCCATGAAGTGATGGGACCAGATGCCATGATCTTTGTTTTCTGAATGTTGAGCTTTAAGCCAACTTTTTCACTCTCCACTTTCACTTTCATCAAGAGGCTTTTTAGTTCCTCCTCACTTTCTGCCATAAGGGTAGTTTCATCTGCATATCTGAAGTTATTGATATTTTTCCGGCAATCTTGATACCAGCTTGTGTTTCTTCCAGTCTAGCGTTTCTCATGATGTACTCTGCATATAAGATACTTGTTAGCATTTTCCTTACATATTGTTGTGCTCCTATGTTGGGTGCATATATATTTATAATTATTTTATCTTCTTGGATTGATCTTTTGATCATTATGTAGTGTCCTTCTTTGTCTCTTTTCACAGACTTTATTTCAAAGTCTATTTTATCTGATATGAGTATTGCTACTCCTGCTTTCTTTTGGTCTCCATTGGGTGAAATATCTTTTACAGTCCCTCACTTGCAGTCTGTATGTGTCCCTTGTTTTGAGGTGGGTCTCTTGTAGACTGCATATATAAGGTCTTGTTTTTGTATCCATTCAGCCAGTCTTTGTCTTTTGGTTGGGGCATTCAACCCATTTACACTTAAGGTAATTATTGATAAGTATGATCCCATTGCCATTTATTTTGTTGTTTTGGGTTCGAGTTTATACGCCTTTTCTGTGTTTCCTGTTTAGAGAAAATCATTTAGCATTTGTTGGAGAGCTGGTTTGGTGGTGCTGAATTCTCTGAACTTTTGCTTGTCTGTAAAGCTTTTGATTTCTTCTTCCTATTTGAATGAGATCCTTGCTGGGTACAGTAATCTGAGTTGTAGGTTTTTCTCTTTCATCACTTTAAATGTGTCCTGACATTCCCTTCTGTCCTGAAGAGTTTCTCTTGAAAGATCAGCTGTTATCCTTATGGGAATCCCCTTGTGTGTTATTTGTTGTTTTTCCCTTGCTGCTTTTAATATTTGTGCTTTGTGTTTGATCTTTGTTAATTTGATTAATATGTGTTTGGGGGTGTTTCACCTTGGGTTTATCCTGTTTGGGACTCTCTGGGTTTCTTGGGCTTGGTTGACTATTTCTTTTCCCATTTTAGGGAAGTTTTCAACTATTATCTCCTCAAGTATTTTCTCATGGCCTTTCTTTTTGTCTTCTTCTTCTGGAACTCCTATGATTTGAATGTTGGGGCATTTGACATTGTCCCACAGTTCTCTGATGTTGTCATTTCTTTTAATTTTTTTTCTCTCTGCTTCATTTATTTCCACCATTCTATCTTCCACCTCACTTATTCTCTCTTCTGCCTCAGTTATTCTACTGTTGGTTCCGTCCAGAGTGTTTTTGATCTCATTTATTGCCTTATTCAGTATTGATTGATTCTTTTTTATTTCTTCTAGGTCCTTGTTAAACATTTCTTGCATCTTCTCAGTCCTTGTCTCCAGGCTATTTATCTGTAACTCCATTTTTTCTTTTTAAGATTTTGGATCATTCTTACTATCATTATTCTGAATTCTTTTTCAGGTAGATTCCCTATCTCCTCCTCTTTGGTTTGGTTTGGTGGGAATTTATAATGTTCCTTTACCTGCTGAGTATTTCTCTGCCTTTCATCTTGTTTAGATTGCTGTGTTGGGGGCCTTTCTGTATTCTGGCAGTTTGTGGGTCCTCTTTATTGTGGAGGTTCCTCCCTGTGGGTGGGGTTGGATGAGTGGCTTGTCAAGGTTTCCTGGTTAGGGAATCTTCCGTTGGTGCTTTGGTGGGTGGAGCTGGATTGCTTCTCTCTGGAGTGCAATGAAGTGTCCAGTAGTGAGTTTTGAGATGTTTATGGGTTTGGTGTGGCTTTGGACAGTCTGTATATTAAAGCTCAGGCTATGTTCCTTGTTGCTGGAGAGTTTGTGTGGTATGTCTTGCTCTGGAACTTGTTTGCTCTTGGGTGGAGCTTGGTTTCAGTGTATGTATGAAGGCTTTTGGGAATCTTCCGTTGGTGCTTTGGTGGGTGGAGCTGGATTGCTTCTCTCTGGAGTGCAATGAAGTGTCCAGTAGTGAGTTTTGAGATGTTTATGGGTTTGGTGTGGCTTTGGACAGTCTGTATATTAAAGCTCAGGCTATGTTCCTTGTTGCTGGAGAGTTTGTGTGGTATGTCTTGCTCTGGAACTTGTTTGCTCTTGGGTGGAGCTTGGTTTCAGTGTATGTATGGAGGCTTTTGGATGAGCTGTTATCGATTAATGTTCCCTGGAGTCAGGAGTTTGCTGGTGTTCTCAGGTTTTGGATTTAAGCCTTCTGCCTCTGGTTTTCAGTCTTATTCTTACAGTAGCCTCATGACTTCTGAATCCATACAGCACTGATAATAAAACATCTAGGTTAATGGAGAAAAGGTTCTTCACAGTGAGGAACACCCAGAAAGATTCACTGAGTTACATGGAGAAGAGAAGAGGGAGGAGGGAGATAAAGGTGACCAGGAGGAGGAGAGGGGGAATCAAAAGGTGAGAGAGCACTCTAGCCTGTAATCAAATCCCTATTTCCTCTCCACAGCCTGGAACACTGAGAGAGGTTCATGGAGTTACATAGAGAAGAGGAGAGGGAGGAAGGATTTAGAGGTGACCAGGAGGAAAAGAGGGGGATCAAAAGGAGAGAGACAGATCTAGCCAGTAATCAGTTCCCTAAGTCTTCTCCACAGCTTGGAATACCCAAAGAGGTTCACAGAGTTGGGTAGAGAAGAGAAGGGGGAGGGAGGAGATAGAGATGACCTAGGGGAGAATAAGGAGAGTCAAAAGGGGGAGAGAGCAATCAAGCCAGTAATCACACTCCTAAGTAAAAATGGGTACTGAAGATTGGATTCTTAAAAGTACAAAATTGATAACAAATACCAAAAAGCAAAGATTAAAAATCTAGAGTAGAGGTTAGGCTCTTAAAAATACAATATTAAAAAATCACAAAAATTGTAAAACATGTATATGAAATTTTCTTTAAAAATAGTGTCTTTTTTTCAAAGTGATAGTAGGTTATAAAAATGAAAATTAAAAGTGTAATAATGGACATAAAAAATAAAAAGAATTTAAAAATTTTAAAAATGATAAAAAATGATTAAAAAAATGATAAAAAATTATAATAGTAAAAATGTATCTAGGAATTTCTCTGGAGCTGTTGTGGGCAGTGTGGGGTCAGTTCAGTTTCAGATAGTTCCTTGTTCCAGCTTATACTTCTGAAGGACTGTAGGTCCCTTCCAGTGAAGTTGGTGCTAACTATAGGGTTTTATCTGTTGCACCTGTCACTTCCAAAGTGGTTCATTCTGTTTATTTTGGCTTCTTCTGTTTGCAAGTCTCTTCAGTGTCTGATTTCCACCCTGACACAAGGGGGCTGTGGTGGTCACTTATTTAGGCTCACTTGTTCAGTTGTGCTGTGGGGAGAGAGGAACACAGCAAACAAATATCACTGGCGTGTATAGGGAGTGCTCACAGTATCTCGGCCACACTGGGTTTGCCCCTGCTCATGGCGTGTGTGCTTTCCCAGTCTCCACTCCTCAGGCTCAAGGTTGCTCTGCAGGGGAACTGTCTAAAGCTGGCCCTGAGTTACGTGCACTTCCCAGGTCTAAGTCATTCAGTTTCAGGTTCTAGGGTATTCCACAAAGGCACAGACTCAGTTGGGCCTGCGTTTTGTGACATTCCCAGGCTGAGCAGCTCAGGCGACCGGGTGCTTGGCAAGTGCATTCTCCCCAGTGGGGCAGTGCATCTTACTACCTCCCCCATCCCAGCCGCTCGGTTTCCTGGGTGCGCAGTGGGAGCACCTTCTCAGATGTGCCATGTGTCTTCTCCGGAGAGCTGATCTCTGGCTCCGACCCTCATGGCGGATGTTAACCGTCCAGGATCCCAGGAAGACTTGGTTAGCAACTGGGAGCATGCTCGCAGTTTGGTAGAGGATGCCCCTTTCCCGCTCTGGCTGTTGCCTGCCTGCCTCCCTACCTCTGGTGGGGGATGAGCCGGTCTGCAGCCAGCTATCTCTCCTCTGGTATTCGCTCAGTCCTTTGTTCTGTGAGCGAGACTGTCAGTGCCTTATGTTAGAGCTTTTCACGGGAAAGTTCTCTCTCTCTCTCTTTTTTATCTCTCTCTGGCTATCCCACTGTTTGGGTTGCTGTCTCACATTAGGTCCCTTAGATTGTCCTCAGGGCTTTCAGGCCTGGTCCCTACCCTAAGCAGTGCAGCCCGCATCTCCCTGTTCAGCCCCTGCTTGCTGGTGGCAGATGTGAACATCTGGGCTACTTCTCAGCTGGGAGTTGCCATTAGGCATGCAATCTGTGGGTTTTATTTATTTATTTTTCCTCCCGGTTATGTTGTCCTCTGAGATTCCAAAACTCCCCACAGACCCACCAGTGAGAGGGTGTCCTGGTGTTTAGAAACTTCTCCTCTTTTACGACTCCCTCCCTGGGACGGAACTCCTTCCCTATCTCTTTTGTCTCTCTTTTTATCTTTTATATTTTGTCCTACCTCCTTTTGAAGACAATGGGCTGACTTTCTGGGTACCTGGTGTCCTCTGCCAGCATTCAGAAGTGGTTTTGTGGAATTTGCTCGGCATTCAAATGATCTTTCAATGAATTTGTGGGGGAGAAAGTGGTCTCCCCATCCCATTCCTCCACCATCTTAGGACCACCACCCTCCCATTATTTCTTTAAATATTTTTTTTCTGCCTGCTTTTCTGTCTTCTCTTCCTCCATCATTCCAATTATACATATGTTACACCAGTTAATATTTTCACAGAGGTCACAGAGACTGCATATTCTTTCTCTAGCCTCTTGTCTCCATTCTTTGGATTGACTAATCTTTGAGATTTGCTTTTAGTATCACTAGCCTTTTTTTCTATAGTCCACAATCTATTACTCTTAATGAATCTTGGATATTTTTCATTTTAAACATACTTTCAGTTCTGGAATCTACATTATATTTGGTTCTAATAGTTCCTACTTTTCTACTGATAATACTCAACTCTCATTTTTATCACCATTTTTTCCCTTTAATTTCTTGATTATTATAGTTAGTTGAAAGTCATCATTTGGTGATCCTAGTGTCTGGATCTTCTACTGACTGCTTTCTTTCTTGCTTATTCAAGTATCTAATAATTTTTGACTTACACTGATTATTTTCAGTGATACATTATGGAGAGTCTGGACAATGCTGCTTCCTTTTGTAGGATATGGACTTTTGTTCCAGCAAGCAGTTAAACTACTGATGTATCCTTTGTATCCTGTCAGGCTTGGTTTTAAGTTTTGTTAAGGTTGAGTCAATTTCTGTATTTTTCTTAGTCTTAGAATATAGCTCATACTCAAACATCTGGTTATTGTGGCCAAGTCATATCCTTTTTCAGGACTCAACTAAATGTCCAGGTTGTTCAGTGAGGTATGAGTATCTCCAGTCTAGTTGAACCAGAGTATGATCTAACACTGCTTTAACCCTTGTACATGCATTCATTGCTTGGTCCCACAGAAGCTACTTTTTCAACATATTTCAAGTCTCAAACTACATATGTACAACCCATACTCTAGCCAGGAATGCTAGAGTGAACTCTGCCCCTTACCTACTTTGTGCACCTCCCTCTTCTCTAAAATCCTGCAGTGAACATCCTAGTCACTTAAACAGACAAAACTCCAGTCTCTGCCTTGTCAGCTCAGTCAGTACGGCTGCCACTCTGCTTGGGCCCTTCCCACTTGCACTATGGTAGGGAAAGGGCTGCAAAGTCAAGAGTTGAATGAAATACTTAGCTCATCTTTTGTGTTTCCCTACTCTTAAGAATTGTTCTTTCTATTGTCTGATGTTTAAAAATATCTTCTTAATTTATTTTGTCAGATCTTATAATGATATGTGAAGACATACAGTCCAGTATCATTTCTTTAACTTTTGGTTAAAAGTTAAAGAAAAGTTAAAGAAAGTTAAAGAAATTTTGCAAATTCTTTTACCCCTATTCTTCCAATCAGTCAGACATCAAAGATATGTTTTGCCATCCCCTAGTGCAGGGCAGATGAGCCAAGAACAAAGGATAGCTCCTTTTTGAGATTCACATTTCCTCAAATTTCCTTTTATTTTCATCTCATAGAAGACTCAGTCATTTTGAAAGCAGGTCCTTTTTATGATAAGTACCAAAGAACTGAGATCACATTTAAACCATAAATCGTATGTTAGGTAAGACTACAAAATTGCTTAAAATTCCATGGATGGAGGAGCCTGGTAGGCTACAGTCCATGGGGTCACGAAGAGTTAGACCGACTGAGTGACTTCACGAATCAGACTTCACTAATGTTTGAGCTAATCATCCCACCAAATTAAATTTTGACAAGTGAGTAGGAAGGGGATTTGAAGAAGATGTGTGACTATGGTTTACATGCTGGATGTTCATTAAATAGGAACTTGGTGCATTGTTTTAGGTAATTTTGAGAGATTGGAACAATAGGATCCCTGGATAATCTGGGGACTACTAGGGCAGAATAGATCTTTGCCCCCTTTCCTAGAAGTACCTTGGTAGATTTCAAGACCTGGAGAAAAATCTCTGTATCCAACATGACATCTAATTATCAAGAGCAGACAAAAAGACTTGATGAAAATATTTGAGTATTTCATAATACAGTATATTCTGAAAACACATGGGGAGAATTCCAAACTTCCTCCAAATTTCAGAGAAGTGCTGAGGGCCACTGAACAGAAATAAGGCTCTTAGTTCCAGTAAGAGATGCCATTAGTGGTTGCTGCATAGTAGACAATCCAAACTAGAGGCAGTGCGGTGGGGCAAGGTTATTGAATCTGGGAGAAGAAGTAGTGAGGAAACAGATGATTCCCAAAGGCCATCAGCAAGTGTTCTCTCTAAGTGAAGACCAGCAATGATGGAGGATTATCATGTATTAGATTTGCTATTCAGGGTGAAATCAAGGAGGGATTGTCAACAGCCTGAAAGCCTCTGTTTGAAGCTGGAAGAGACTGAATTAACTTGAAATGGTAAGTTTGTTTTCCACCAGCAGTAGAATGTAGGCACAAATGCTAAGTTAATATGAGATATGGAGAAGTAAAATCACCATATGTTTTGTTGATCTGAACACATATCCTTGCCTTATACATACTTCCATCTCCTCTACTCTCCTGAGATCTCGAAATACAAATTCACCAATACAGTCAACATCTAGAAGTGGTATTTATAGTCTATTTAGAATTGCTTTCTTCTTAGAGAATGACTACCATCATTCACAGAGGTGGGTGCCACACTCTATTCATTGACAATAATAGATAGTATCAGAAATAGGTGAGTCTATTTCTGGGAAATCCAATATTCTCTCCCAGAATTTGGAAGTGGATTCCAGTCGTTAGGGTTAAGTAACTTAAGTCATCTAGAGTGGCTTGTTTGCATTGTAAGAATGTAGAGAAATTGGGCAGTTGGAGAGAGCAAAGTGGGCAACTTAATTTTTACAGTGTCTTCATCTTTAAAATGGAAATAGTAATTATGGTACCCACTTTGGAGTTATTTGGGGATGTTTACATGTTAATAATGTACAGGTGGTACTAATGGTAAAAGAACTGGCCAAATGCAGGAGACATAAGAGACATGGGTTCAATCCCTGGAGCGGGAAGATCCCCTGGAGAAGGGCATGACAATCCACTCCAGTATTCTGGCCTGGAGAATCCCATGGACACAGGAGCCTGTTGGCCAACAGTCTGTGGAGTTGCAAAGAGTAGGACATGACTGAAGCAACTTAGCACATACACACACACACATATTAATGAATGTAAAGAATTTAGAAAAGTGCCTGAACATATAGTTAACACTGGAGTAAACATGTAGAAATAATGTTTATTATGGGTGACTTGTTTTTCAACTTTATTGAGGTATAGTTGACATAGAGACACATATTTAAGACATGCTTTGAGCAGTTTATATGTGTGTATGTGTGTCTGTGTGTGTGTGTACCCATTAAATAATCACTAACTCAAGGTAACAAACATCCCCATTTAGTTTTAGATAAAACTCTAAAAGTTTTCTCATCCCTTTGTAAGTCAGCTTGCTCTCCATCCTCATTATTAGACAAACATTAACCCATTTTTTGGTATTCTCTATAGCTTAATTTGCATTTCCTAGAATTAAATCTAAATGGAATCATGCAGTATGTATATTTTCTTTTGCTAAATTTTTAAGTTCAGCACAATGATCTTAAGATTCATCCATATCGTGTCTCTAGTGCACTTTTATTGCATTTCATTGTATGAACACACCACAGTTTGTTTATCCATTCACCTGTTGATGGGTGTTTGAGTACTGCCCCATTACAACTATTACAAATAAAGTTGTTGTAAACACTTATACACAACTCTGATCTTACTTTGTGTTTGGTTTTAGTATGTGTTAAATTAAAACAAAGAAGGGGGGCATGAGAAAAACTCTAAAATAAATAAAACTGTGATGAGAAAACAGAGTTATTAAAATAGTATTCATTAGCTTGCAAATTGATTTCATCCTGGAATATAAAACTTTACCTTTAAGGAACTAGTTGACATCCAAATGGAGTTACCAATGCCTGTCTTTATATTTGATTACTATGAGATTTTTGCTTAATTAATATCTTTTGGAAAATCCTCTAAAGAGAAAAAAGATGGCTTATAAAATTCAAGACAATAAGACCAGATGCTGTCCCTTAACCTCTCAAAATTGTATTGTAGAAATGAAGAGGCATAATATCTTCTCAGAAATGTGCGCTATTATGTTTTAAAAAGGTAATTGAACTTTTCATACAGTTAGAACATTTGGTATAACTTATTTTAAAAATAAATTACAGAAATGGCAACTTTGTTTTCTCACTGCTGCTGCTGCTGCTAAGTCGCTTCAGCCGTGTCCGACTCTGTGCGACCCCACAGATGGCAGCCCATTGGGCTCCACCATCCCTGGGATTCTCCAGGCAAGAACACTGGAGTGGGTTGCCATTTGAAACCTCAATATTTTGAAATATTTGAATGATAGTTATTTCAGTCGTATAGAATGTTGCTTACTGGGTTTGTATTATAAATTACTTTAGAATTATTTATTAATGTGAAGGGATTGATTTATTGGATTCTTACATTATAGTACCTTTTGGTAAATTTTTAATATTTACTTTAAATAATTCTGTAAACTAATAGATATAATTGATGGAGGTATGGTAATGCTAAAACAAAGCTGTCTTCAATCAGTACAATAAAATGTACTGTAAAATGTTAATATCTGGAAATATCTTTCTCTTTTGGATGAGAGGCATTTTTTGACTATATGCAGTTATTTGCCTCCTATGTGAGAGGCAAATAACTCTCCTCATTTTTAAGTTCTTTGTCATCTTCTTGACTTTGTCTTGGCTTTTTTAGTTCTGAGATCTATGTAGCCAAGTAGAATGGACAAGTGTGATTTCTTTCATACAATACTTGGTTTTCTACCTACATCAGTGAGGAATGCTTTTTTTTTTTTTTTTTTCCTTTTTGCTCCTTGGAGAGAAAGGAAAAAAAATATGTTATCTTGATCAGTCTTTTCTCCAGACCACCTCTCATGGGTCAGTCTCAAAGCAGGACATTTAAATAAATTGAACTTCAAATACAATTTCAGTTTAATAGGACTTTTTGGATTCAAAGAGAAATTCTAACATTTGATCAACTATTCACAAATGATGTCTTTGTATCCTTTAAAGAACTATAAAGCAAATAAAAAATTGTAAGCTGTTTTATTTGATGTTATCTGAGATAAAATAATTCTTTGAAGAGCTGTAGAGACTAATTGGAAAAGAATATCAGTATATCCCTAAATTATTAACTTAATAAAGTTAAAACCACACAGGATCTACATAGGTAAGCCACAGTGAGCTAAGAATACACAATTGTTAACGTTGTACAAATTCTAAGGGGAAAAATGAATTTCTTGGAGAAGAGATGAGAAAATTTTAGTGGACAGAAATTTAAAAAGTAATGGTTGAATATAGGAAAGGAATAAGGTATAGATGATAAAAGGAGAAATTTTCATTCCACAAATTAGATTGAAAATAAAATTTTCTTTTTTTTGTAATAAATAAAAAGTAGCAGGTATTTTTTTGTGTATGTGAATTATAAATCTCCTCTAAGATCCATAGGACACAAGAAAAAGAAACAGGAAAACTATCTTTTCTCTCATAAATCTTGGTTGAAATCAGGAAAATTATTTTAAGAAAATCCCAAAGATTTTTGTTATTATAAAAGATGGAAAGAAGCAAAATCATTATGAATTTTTCATTTTACACTAATAAGTGGCAGAATTGGGATTTCCACGCAGGGTTGTTGGTCTTAATACCATAGGAAGGGAAATTTTCAACACTGCCAGCTTATTTCTTTCAATTATCAGTTGCTCTGATGTGATTGTATGATGTCACCTAGGACAGTCACCTACATCACCATGTACATCCTCTTTGCAGCCCTTATCACAGTAGGCAAGTTACTGTGGTTGCTTGGTTAATGCCATCAGGCTAGACTATGGTTGTGAAGATTGTACACTATAAAATTTCAAGGTGCATGATATGTCAACTTAGTTAGTCTGAATTGTGTTTCCCAGAATTCTTTTCCATGTATATATCCAATTATGGTGAGCTACAAAAATTTTTTTGTTATAGATTTTGAAAGACATAAGTAAAGTAGCAGCTGTATTATTTTTAACTTAAGAAGGTTCAGGTAACCAGTTTTGTGCTGCTGCTGCTGCTGCTGCTGCTGCTGCTGCTGCTAAGTCGCTTCAGTCGTGTCCGACTCTGTGCGACCCCATAGACAGGAGCCCAACAGGCTCCCCTGTCCCTGGGATTCTCCAGGCAAGAACACTGGAGTGGGTTGCCATTTCCTTCTCCATTGTGTGAAAGCGAAAAGTGAAAGTGAAGTCGCTCAGTCGCATCCGACTTCTAGCGACCCCATGGACTGCAGCCTACCAGGCTCCTCCATCCATGGGATTTTCTAGGCAAGAGTACTGGAGTGGCTTGCTATTGCCTTCTCCGAACCAGTTTTGTAGTTCTTGTATATTGTTACTTATCTGCTGGTTCACTTTCTTGATGTGGAGAACAGCCAGTCCATAACTTTACACCTTCCCCTAATCCTTCTCCAGTTTCTCCTGGGTTGATGGTGTATTTAACTCCATGATGAAGGACACCAACTTCTCCTGCGGGATATCTGCTTCTTTAGGGTTGGAGATAGTGAAGACCAACACAGTTTCCAATCCAAACTCATGGGTTCCAGCACAAACTCAAGGGTATCAATTTATCCTTTTTAATCCTCTACTTTATATACCTTCTTGTCTTCCTGATTACCTGCTCTGCCAACTTGAAACTCCAGCATCGGAAGCAAAACAACAGCTTTATAGGGACTAACCAACATCACCAATTATTTAAGGTCAAACCCCTATAACACATACCTTAATTATATAAACCTCTTAGTGGTTCTGCTTCTCTGATTGAACTCTGACTGATTAAGTGCTCCATTCCCATTCACCACATAAATGAAACTGTGTACTTGTAGTCCTGCAGTGCACTAACTGAGGGTTGAATCAGCAGCCCTGAAAGTCTGTAATTCCATAGCTTAAGTGGCTTGAAGACTGGAATTACTAGTTTTTGTTTATTGTTCCAGTAATAGGTAGGAAAAAGATACTTGCTCCTTGGAAAGAAAGCGAAGGCATACCTAAATGGCATTTTAAAAAGCAGAGACCTCACTTTGCCAACAAAGGTCTGAATAGTCAAAGCTATAAATTCTCCAGTGGTCATGAATAGACATGAGAGTTGGACCATAAAGAAAGCTGAGAGCTGAAGAACTGATGCTTTCAAATCGTGGTCCTAGAGAGGACTCTTGAAAGTCCCTTGGACTGCAAGGAGATCAAACCAGTCAATCCTAAAGGAAATCAACCCTGGATATTCATTGGAAGGACTGATACTTTGGCCACCTAATCCAAAGAACCAACTCATTCAAAAAGACCCTGATGCTGGGAAAGAGGGAAGGCAAAGGAGAAGAAAGTGGCAGATGGTGAGATGGTTAGATAGTATCACCAACTCAATGGACATGAAATTGAGAAAACTCTGGGAGATAGTAAAGGACAGGGAAGGCTGGTGTGTTGCAGTCCACTGGATCACAAAGAGCTGGATACAACTTAGTAACTGAACAAAGACTAATAGGTAGGAAAATTGACTTTGTAACCAAGTACTTTTGGAAAACACCGAACTTATTCCTCACCACTGTACTAAGATCCTACCACTTCACACAGTAAAAGCTCTATAAATCCATGTAATGAAATAACTCATTCAGTCCATCCTTATCCAAACTTATATGACCATGGAATCATTTTCTGAGTAGCTTCTCTTAACATAGCCCTGCAACCAGTGGTTATGAAACACATTTTGAGAAATACTGGAATACATTCTGATAAGCTCAGTCATTTAACATTTGACTCTCAACATTTCTAAGTGCTAACGTAACTTAAAGTCCCATTTAGACAGTCAAGATTAAATGCATACAGGAAGTGTGATCATAAGAAAGCAATGAAGAACAATGCTTGCTGATTTGCAGTGTAACTCCTTCCAGCCCTTTTCAGGAGATCTTGAACCACTAGAGAAAGGCTGGTGGCAGAAGATGCATGCTGGCATAGGAAAAGCACAGTGCATGGGACCATGACAAAGAAAAGAGGTTGTGGAGGGACTGTTTCTCCTCCTCTCTCCATTCTATTTTCCTTTCAGTGCTGAGTTAGAAGATGAATATGTGAATGCAAAAAAGGCTATGAGATAATGAACAGAAGGCATAAAGTGTTGAAAGCTGAAACCAGGTTAGCCTTGAATGAAATGGAGGAAAGTCAGGCTCAGAGCTAATCATACACTTCATTTATGTCTTAACTGTTTACATGTAGAGGAGATGTTTCTGTGGGACATAAGTTGCTGCAAGGTCAGCAAGGCAACACTATAAAATAGAAAAGGTTAATTTTTGATGGCACTTGTTTCTCTTGGTGAAGCAAGCACTAGTTCTCAAAAGGAGTTCTTTGGGTGGCCATAATGACTAGGGAACATCACTGGCATATCAAGGACAGGAGCTTAGGATATTGAACATCCTGTTGTGGAAGGAGGATCTCACACAATAAAGAAATGACCTCCCCAAAATGAGTTTCCTCTGTGTTAAGATGTACAGAAAGAACTCTGTCTGGGTCTATTTCCTTTTCTATTCCAGTGTTTTCAGTATGTGTGTACCTCAACTAGGTGTAGATCTGATAAAAGTTATTGCAGGAAGATTGAATAGGCCTGAACTTTCAAGCGTTCATTTACATTTCAAAAGAGGAAATAATCAACTCTAAAGGGTCTCTAACTAATTGAGGCTGTTAGAGGAAAAAAAATATATTAAAATATTTTATTAGAGTAGTAATGCAGTCCTAGTCTATGGAGATAAATTTTGAGATCCTTCCTTCCTTTGCAGTTTGCTCATTTCACATTCTACTCTCTGTCTCTCTCCTTCTATGAACGATACTTCCCTTCCAAGAAATCATATGTGAGTGGTTAACATTGCACCTACATGATGTCAACCTTTAATTTTTGTAAATGCATGTTTATAAAAACAAATATCCAGTACCTGGAGAAAATGGGTAGGTACATTAGATTGTAAATCATGTCTCTGTCCAAGTAAAGGAAGTTTTGTCTGAACTACTAACTTAGACCCTCTAGGAAGAATAGGTAATCAGACAATATAGCAGTTTTTGATTTTTCCTTCTTGTCTACACATGACAAACCAAAAATATTTCCTGTTCTGGCTTGGTTAATGGTGTTATAACCATTCTGTATTGTTTTATACCTTGAACTAAGGGCTCCGCAAGTAGAAGAGTAGGGGTAGCTGATGAGTTATAGCCCCAGCTGTATGTATGTAAGGAAGCACTGCCCTTGGAAATGTGCATTATCTGCATCCTCAAGGTAAAAACCTGAAGCTCAGAAGGCTTAAATATGTAATGCTGAGGAGCATTGGAAGTAATGCTGAGGAACAGAACTGACCTCAGGTCCACTTAGTATCTAAGCTCATACTTTATGTCTATACCCTACAGTATACAAGTCTTTTTAGTTTGCTTTACAGGCTGTCCTACATAAATATCTATGTTCTAGATAGTTTTGAATATAACCAGCTATTTAACAGACTACTCTAAGTATAAATAATCAGGGAGATTTTGCTCTAGTTGGAGGGATGTCACATGGAGAGTGGCATATGTATATGGAAATGTAGCCAACAAAACATGGCATGATATTAATTAGTGCCAGCTGAGATGCACATTCAATAACTGTAGGATTTTAGCAAGAAAGAGCTCACTAAGAGCTGTGGTAATGGCACTTCCATAGTGTAGTAGTTATCTCACTGAGTTGAGGTAGTCTAGGAGGAAGTCACGATTAGTTTTCAGACATGAAGCGTTATTAATAGTAGCCATGGTGTATGCATTTTCAAAAAGTGTGATGAGCATTTATTATGTGTAAACCTATTCTTCCTAGTGGTTAAAGGGGTGGACAGAAACCTTGCCTGTCTTGTGACCCATTCCTCCTTGGGCCCTGATGTTTCTTATGCCTACAGAATCACCTGGGCATCCTGGTGAAATGTAATTTTTAATTCAGGAGGTCTGGAACAGACCTGAGAGTCTGTATTTCTAGCAAGGTCCTGAACAATGAACATGCTGCTGCTCTACAAACCATACTTTGAGTAGTGAGACTCTTGAGGGAGTAGATCAGGAATGAAGAAATCAGTGGTGAGTATTTAACTTTAGCAAAAATAACTACAGATCTGTCAAGAGCATGCAACCATCTATGCTAGCTTTCAGGTCCTATCTCCACAGAGACCGGGCTACAATTACTTCCTTGTCATGGCTTGGATAGGCCAAAAAGATGAGATAAATCACTTTGGCTTACTAGCTGAATGCCAAAGAATTGATGCTTTTGAACTGTGGTGTTGGAGAAGACTCTTGAGCGTCCCTTAGACTGCAAGGGGATCAAACCAGTCAATCCTAAAGGAAATCAACCCTGAATATTCATTGGAAGGACTGATGCTGAAGCTGAACCTCCAATCCTTTGGCCACTTGATGCCAAGAGCTGACTCATTAGGAAAGACCCTGATGCTGGGAAAGAATGAAGGCGGGAGGAGAAGGGGATGACAGAGGCAAGATGGTTGGATGGCATCACTGACTCAATGGACATGAGTTTGAGCAAGCTTCAGGAGATGGTGAAGGAGAGGGAGGGGAAACCTGGCATGCTGCAGTCCAGGGGGTCACAAAGAATCAGACATGACTGAATGACAAACAACAACAAAAGCAACATCAACAACAACAACATTGTATATTCAATGGATATCTTCCCTTTTTGCTGAATTGTTTTCCCTCACCTATTTACAATCCGGGAGATTGTAACAAATTGCTTTTGTATATCACCTTTTCACTCTTGCTTTCCTGATATACCTTTCTCCATATGCTAAAAAAATTGATAGGATTTCAGCTTGACCCTGATATTATTGGAATCAGTCCAATTGCAGAACATTTCTGAATTTTGTGAATTTCTAATTTTATTTTGAATATATGCTCTCTTTCCTCCCTCCCTCTTTCTTCTTTTTCATCTTCTCCTTTCCCTTCCTGCCTCCTTACCTTTCATATCTTCTGTTGTTTTTTTTTTTTTCTGTCATTCTGTGTTTTTTATCTACCCTCAGAGTGAAACATTTGCAAATTAGTAGGGATTCTTAATATAGCACCAAAATGATGAGGCTTTGCCACTGATTAGTTTTCTTACTTTGGGGTAAGTTATTCAACAACTCTGTTTTGCACTTTCCTCATCTTTTAAGTGGGGGTTAAAAACAATGGCCATCTCATAATGTCATGGTGGTATTAAATAATTATTGAACTAGACTTGGTAAATACTGTATAAATGTTGGTGGCTATTGTTATTATTATGCAAACTTTTCTTCCTCCTTGTGGGACGACAGACTTTCCCTCTATTGGACAGTACAGATGTCCATGATACTGAGGCACCGAGTTCAGTGTAGTTGTTCTCTCTGATGTTCTGAGGAAACACTTAGAAGGTCTAAATGGTTTTTAACTTCCATGCCTTCTTCCTCCATGTCTTGTCAAGTTTTGAACAGTTTTTTCCATTTCATATATATACCTCTCCTTTATTCTCATTATTCAGTTACCCCACAAATGTATTTTATGTATGTGTAATTTATGTCATGATGGCAAGACAGTTATGGATGAAAGTTGTTTCACTAATTTTTGACGATAATGGTGATAATTTCCACCATTTCTAGTATTAACATCCATCAAGTATATTATAAGGGACTTTTGCTTCTAGCTACAATGGAATAAGGAGAACCAGATTTAACCTTGGAGAAGGCAATGGCACCCCACTCCAGTACTCTCGCCTGGAAAATCCCATGGATGGAGGAGCCTGGTAGGCTGCAGTCCATGGGGTTGCTGAGAGTCAGACATGATTGAGTGACTTCACTTTCACTTTTCACTTTCATGCATTGGAGAAGGAAATGGCAACCCACTCCCATGTTCTTGCCTGGAGAATCCCAGGGACGGGGAGCCTGGTGGGCTGCCCTCTATGGGGTCGCACAGAGTCAGACACGACTGAAGTGACTTAGCAGCAGCAGCAGATTTAACCTTCCACTTGAAACTCCTGATAAAAAATTTAGACAAACATATAACCAGTAATAATAAGATGCTGAAACAGGAAGTAGAGGACAGCGATACTTGACAGAAGGCAAACAACCGAGAGGAACCTAATGAATACCCCATCTTGCTTTCAAGAAGGATTTTACAAGTTCATTGCAGGGTGAAAAACCTAAACAGAGCCTGGATATCTCTCAGAGTTCAGGAGACATAGTTCAGAGATGAGGAGAGCCAAAACAGAATATATACGGCAGAGTGCTGGGGAGAAGAGAACTGCACACTGAGTGAATGCTTTCTGTCAGATGTTCAGATCCAGAGATGGCTCAGTGCCTCCCTGTGAGGTGACCAGGAGAGTCCAGGAAGGGTTATCGGAAAAAGCTAGGCAGAACAACACCTGGAGCCCACGTGGGGTCAGGAAGAGTTTATGTTCTCACCAGGCCGAGTAAAACGACCTACAGCACTGAGCATCAAGTACATTCTCAGTGTCACAAAGTGTAGAGGCAAGCTACAGAAGGGTCAGATTGTTTCCAAATAGCTTAGCTGTGTCTGAGAACAAAAATGAAAGCTCTGTCTAGGAATTAAGTATCCTCCAGCATTCAACAATGTGAAAGACAATGTCTGACATCTAATAAAAGTTGACCAGGCATACCAAAAAGCAAAAAAAAAAA